>CAUYON010005999.1:0-10375 GCA_963573935.1 Arctocebus calabarensis | reverse complement strand
GCACGTTTCAACTGAGGGTAGAGAAAAACACAAATTAAGAGACAGGCCCAGTCTATCTATCTTTGAAGAAATTTCAACATCATAATAAAAAAACGTATCACCATTTCATGGTTTTAGGGATTGTCTTTTTCCTTGATACATGCCCTTTTTCTAAACAGAACAATTTGTAGGCACAGCCAAAGGAAATCATAGTCTTTAAATCGCTGGCGTGTCTCGAGGTAAATCGTTTTTCAAAACTTCGCAAAAACTTCGTTTTTCAAAAACCTTGGGATGGACTGTTATTTGCCAGAAATGTCTAGAGTAAATTATCCTATTCCATCACCATCTTCTTTCAGACATTCTTATTTGCTGTCAGATACAAGATTCTCTCTCCTCCAGAACCTCGGTAAGGTTGGGAATACAGAGAGAGTTGTGCTGGATAAATTCTGAGTCTGGACCTTCAAAGTTTATACAGCTGACCCATGGATCTCCTTGGGGGCTTGTTGTTGCAACGCCCCCCTCACCGCCTTGCAATTAGGAAACCCGAAAATGTGCAGAGAGACCCACCTTAGCCGGCCTGCATTGCTGGACATCCGAGTGAGTGACGTGCTATTTCCCTAGCAGTAGAGTACACTGCAGCCTTTGTTAAAATCCAAACATGGCAAACAAAGACAGCCATCCCAGTGAATCTTCTCAGAATTCCTGAAGCACAAATCCACTAGCATGATAAAATGAATGCTGTTATAAAACTAACTTAGGGGTGATCTGTTATGCAGAATTATCACGGGAAGACACACACACACACACACACGCCTTGTCCTTCACGTGACACAGTTAAAAGAAGCTTTCAAATGAACAGAAATCAGGTTCAAAAGAATGTGGAGCCTCCATAGCTGACCACGTCCTTGCACTGACCATCTCCTTGTGTTGACCTAATTTTCAGACTAGACAAGCACCATACTTACGTATCAGTACGGTAGGCCCCGTTCCTTACGGCGACCACATCCAGCTGGCGACCAGTTGGCCACAGTCCCTCGGGTGGTCAACTTACAGAGGTTCTATTGTGCAGAAGCCATTTTCACTTAAGTAGAGCATTACTCAAAAAAGCTTTTCTTAATATATGCACACACACAGACACACATATATATGCTTGTGATTAAACCACCCCAGATAGCAGTTATATACACATTATAAAATGGGCAAATATAATATTTTAAAGGAAATAGAACAGTTTTAAAACATACACATATATGTTATATATTTATTTAATCCTTTAATGCTCTTTATGAATATTAAAGTTATTTGTATGTATAAACTCATTTAGGAGTTTTTAAAAATGCATAAAAGTATATAGCATTTCTTGTAGTTTTTTTTTTTTTGTAGAGACAATCTCACTTTATCATTCTCTGTAGAGTGCTGTGACGTCACAGCTCACAGCAATCTCCAACTCCTGGACTTAGGTGATTCTCTTGTCTCAGCCTCCTGAGTAGCTGGCACTACAGGTGCCCACCACAAGGTCCAGGTCTTTTTTGGTTGCAGTTTGGCTGGGGCTGGCTTTGAACCTGCCACTCTTGGTATATGGGGCCAGCACCCTACCCACTGAGCCACAGTCACAGTCCAATATTTTACAGTTTTTAAAAGTCTTCCTAAAGTAATATGATTATGCAAGTTGAATGCTGAGAGGCCTACTTTATAACAAGCTTTGCACCTTCGCAAATGACATAGTCTGGCAAGGAATTTTTCAACCATGAGAAAGACTTTTATTTTTCATCAACGAGAATGAGCAAAATTAAATCTAAAAGTAGACACTATGTATCTTGTGTCAGCATTCGATGAAGGAAAATGAGATTTGAGGAACCTGATTCTCACCCTGTTACAAAGCTTAACTATTTCTTTGGGGTATCAGGCTGAGTGCTTGGTGCAGATGTTAACATTCACTTAGAAAATAAATGTAAATATGTAGCGTTGTTAAATTCCATTTTGGTCAATCACCCGGTTAAAACAAAACAAAATAAGAACAAAATGCTAAATTAAGGCAGATGATGAAAGGGCAAAACAAAGCAAGTCTAGCTTTCTTTCCTGGAGAAATAATGAAAGATAGATAGATAGAAGCTATTATATACCAATGCTCTGGTCCTCAAAGCCTTGAACATTAAAAAAAAAAATAAGAAATGGAATTCCACCACCATTAGCTCAGCAAAAAATTAAAAGGTCTACTGTATTCATTGCTGGATCATGAAAGCAAAGGGGATTTGGGCACAGTTCTCGAGAAGCAGTTTGGTGTTGCATAAAGAATTGGAAAAAAAAAAAAAAGTATCCCATGTACTCAGCCCTACTATGAAACCAATTTACAGCTTTCACATGAAAGCTATAACCCAATTATCGCCCAAGAAGAAGGGGAAAGGGGAGAGGGAGGGGAGGGGAGGGGGGAGGATGGATGGAGGGAGGGTAATTGGTGGGACCACATCTATGATGCATCTTACAAGGGTACAGGTGAAATTTAGTAAATGTAGAATATAAATGTCTTAACACAATAACTAAGAAAACGAAGTGATGGCTGTGTTAACCAGTTTGATGAAAATATTTCGAAATGTATATAAAACCAGCACATTGTACCCATGATTGCATTGATGTACGCAGCTGTGCTTTAATAAAAAATAAAAAAAGAAATGGAATTCCTCAAATCTGCTGCTCCGTGAGCCTCTGAGTAAGACAGTGGGGTGTGTTTTATGGCTGGGAGTTTTAAGGATAGAGAGGGAGGGTGTGGTTCCAGATTTCTCCTTGCCAGCAGTGGCATTTGCATGATTTGGTCCATAGCTCTTAGCATCCCATTTTATTAGGCGCCAGGAAGACTAGAGTTTTGTTCAGAATGAATGACTTTAGTATTCATAGAGCATTAAAGGATTAAATAAATACCCCCCCGAAGCAATGCTTCTATAGGTCCACAAAGACACATTGAAAACTTTCCTTCTGGACATCTTTATAAAGGAGGAAATGATTGGGATTCAGTAGAGGAGCAGTAAATACATAATTTCTAGAACATGGATACAAAATATACTCTCCCTATCATTTACAAAACCTGGCTAGATCTGAGCATATAAACAAAAGGATTGTTAAATAACTTGCCAAAAGATGTCTGAGATCGTGTACTTCTAACGTAAATTTAAAGAATAGATACTAGGCATTGTTTAGTGGTAAAAGTAGTTTCAAAGAATTTTAAAGCATAGATATTATGACTCTATAACGATATTACAGAAAAAGGAACGCAACTCACTTCCACACATGTTGGACAGGTGCAGGGCATCAGAGGAATTGCAGATTTTCTGGTAATCAGTTTCTTTAGTGAAAATAACTAAACTGAATTTTGTCTCTTAAGAGTTTCAGGTGGCATCAATTCATAATAGCCAAGTCATGGAAGAAGCCCAAGGGCCCATCGACCCATGAATGGATTAATAAATTGTGGTATATGTATGGCATGGAATACTATGCAGCCTTAAAAAAGGATGAAGCCTTTATTTGTTTTATGTTTATATGGAGGGGTGTGGAGCACATTCCTCTGAGTAGAAAGTCTCAAGAATGGAGGAAAAAGAATCCAATGTACTCAGTACTTGTATGAAACCTACTTATATCTACTCACACTTTGTTATGAAAGATAGAACACAGGATGGAGAGAAATTGGGGGGGAGGGGGGAGGTTTGACAGAGGGAGGGTAAAAGGTGGGACCACACCTATGGAGCATATTGCAAGGGTACAGGTCAAATCTGTCACGTATAGAACACAGATGTTTTGGTACAATAATCAAGTAAATGAGGTGAAAGCTGTGTTGATTGGTTTGATCTAACCATGTCAGATTGTATTAAAAAAAAAAAGTCAGCACAATGTACCCCACATATGCATTCATGATCTACATGTATTTGACTTAATAAAATAAACAAAACTGAAACAAAATCAAATAAAAATTCAGATTATAAAAAAAGGAGTTTCGGGTGGCAGGTATGTGGTGTTCATTATCATTATATATTTCTGTGCATTCTCTTCTCTATATACACACACAAATAGACAATGATATATTTAATCATATATATATGATCACCACGATAGTGCACATCTTTTAAACATTTTCCAAATGTAAAACATCAAGCACACGATATTTAAATTTCACTCTAACCTCCTCGTTGCCTTCCAGGAGACCCAACTGCAAAGTGAAATTTGTTCACAAAAATGAAGTGAAGACCTCAGGAGACAAAGAGTCCTTGGGAGAAAAAAATGCCTGGTCTGAATTGCTAAATAAACAAACAAACAACAAAACAGGTGCTTCCCTCATGTGGTTTGACTTTACACACACATATCATTGACCCTTCCCTACAGCAAAAGCACAAGTGTGCAGTTGGCCTGGAGATTTAGTATCCTGAATCTTGGGTCTTACATCCAGTATTCCAAAAACACTGCAGTATTTCTAAGGCACCGAAAACGGCAAAGATAGAAAACGCCCAAATTCTGCAATATTCCAGCCACTGTCTTATACCTATGGTTGGCTTTTTAAAAAAACTCTTTGAAGGAAAACAATTCTCAGACTATTATAACCCACAGATATTAGAACTATCCACTTTAGAGCATCAGAATTTTTCCCTGTGGCCTTAATGTCCACTGCTTGATCAATACCAGCTACCGAAGGCTCTCTTTTCATTTTTTACTCCCAATTACTGAAAATGTTGCTGTAAGGATGGTGTCTACAGTTTCCCAAAGCATCACACAAATACTTGGTAAACATCAAACTTTCAGAAATTCTTAGGAACACATTGTAAGATTTTAGGACACCTTCTTCTTGTGTTGGTTGAAGGAAGTAGAGTCTTTACCTCAGGACATCCATTAGGTATATATGACCCAGGGGCCAAATCTGGCCCACCACTTGCTTTGCTAAATAAAGTTTTATTGGAACACACCCACGCCCATTCTGTGATGTATTCCTTGTGGCTGCTTTAGGGCCACAATGGCAATACAGTTTACATAACTCGCAGCACTAAAATCAATTTAAATTTAATTCACACACAGACTTTACAGCCACCCTGTGTTTCCCTTTGCCTCCAGAAAACGTTGGCCAATCTTCACGGTACTTCTCATGGTCCTGAAATTTAAAGCTTCCTTAGTCCCTCTTTGTGTACTTTCTCTTTCTCAACTGGTCATTATTTTCTAAATCCACTGAACATTGTTCTAAGTAAGGAAAATTAAACTATTTAGTCATTTGCATGATGTTTTATTTTTGTCTTTATACAGGGCAGTGACAGTTTTGAATTGCATCCGTGTTAGCAGTGAACTTGCATTCATAATGACCGAAATCACACAATGCATTAATTTGTAGCACACGCAGAGCGTCTATTTTATTCTCACTGGGATAGTGGGAATGGTGCAGGAAACCAACCCAGCTGATATTATTCCACATCTTGGTGGGCATGTAAGCTAATATCCCACCAGCAAACAGTGTCTGCCTTCAGCTCCCCGGTGAATAACACAGGAGGAACAGTCACCAGTTTTCTTCTTTAGCTTTCCTTTTCTTCTATGGTAAAATATTGAGCCTAACCTGGTGTCTGACATAGTGAAGAAAGAATAAAAGGTAGAATACAGGGTTGTTTATTTTTTAATACCACTGCCTGCCTTAGAAATTTGAAGCAAGTGATGGTTGTGGTGAGGAAGCCCCCACTAAGCCTCCTGGACTTAGGGTTCCTGATAGATCTGTGAGGTGTACAATCAAGTGTAACCAAAGTCTTGGTTTACAGTCATGAGGATGCCAGATACAGTGCTCTGAGGCTAGACTGTATTTTGAAAGCTTGTTGGCAATCTACAACCCAGCCAACATGAGTGTTAATAGTTCACTTTTTTTTTTTTTTTTTTGCAACAGAGTGTCACTATGTCACCCTCTGTAGAGTGCGGTGGCATCACAGCTCACAGCAACCTCAGACCCTTGGGCTGAAGCAATTCTCTTGCCTCATGCTCCCTGGTAGCTGCAAATAGAGGCACCCGACACAATGCCTGCCTATTTTTGGTTGCAGTTGTCACTGTTGTTCTAGCAGACCCAGGCCAGCCCCAGTGTCTGTCACGGGTGCCATAACCACTGTGCTACAGGCGCCGAGCCTGATGTCACTCAGGTTTGGGGACCCATTGTATGCAAAGATGTCCCACTGGTGTAACAAGATAATGGTCATTTTTTTAATGATGAACTTTAAAATGTTTCACACATTTACAAAACGTAAGTGATTGCTTTCTCTATTTGTTTAAAATATTCTCACTAGTTATATTGCAGTGTGTTTGTGTATGTTAAGCTCTACTGGTTAAATATATTCAAAGCTACTGGTTAAATATATTCAAAGCATATACTCCAAATTGGATATACCCCTAGCACTCAGTTACATTAGATAGATGGAATTGTTTAATTGTGATATTATACATGAAGAATTAAATTTACCAAACTTTTAGAAGAAATTCACCTCCAGTAATGGATGAATACTTCATCCTTCAGTGTTGTAAAGATAGTTTGAAGAACTGAGTACTAAAATGTATTTGGGCTTAAGCTTTTCTAATTTGTTATTAAACATAACACTGAATGCTGGTTCACTTTAATTATATTTCAGAGAATTGTTTTATCTTATTATACTTGCCTGGAGACACAGTACCTGAGTAGGCAGTTGAGCAATATTCCACTGAACTTTAATCACAATATTTTTTCTTATTAAAAAACCTATGTATGGGTGCTCTTGTTTATTGTTACTTGAAGACTTCCTGTGTGCTGCTGCAGTATTAGGAAGGTGAAGCCTATCTATTCATTATCTATGTCTTTGAGGTATCTACTTCTATTTATCTATCATTGATCTATCATCATCATTATCTATTATCAATTTATGTGTGTGTCACCTGTTTATATGTATTATCTAGCCTTGTTATTTTTAATCTATCTGCTTGCCTCTATCATCTATTTATCTATTAATCAATCAATCATCTATTCATTCATCCATCCATCCATCCATCTATCCAGTCTATCTATCCATCTATTCTTTCTATCTATCTATCTATCTATCCATCTATTCTATCTATCTATCTATCTATCTATCTATCCAGTCATGTATTCTATCTATCTATCCATCCATCCAGTCTGCCTGTCTATCTATCTGTCTATCTATCTATCTATCTATCTATCTATCTATCTATCTATCTTTCTATCCATCCATCCATCCATCCATCCATCCATCCATCCATCCATCCATCCATCCATCCATCTCATCTATCTATCCATCCATCCATCCATCCATCTAATATCTATCTATCTATCTATCTATCTATCCATCCATCCATCCATCCATCCATCCATCTAGCGATGCATCTTTCTATATTATGCTGAAGTGCTTTGCATTTTATTGATGGGGACAGAATTAGACACAAGTTATAAACCCTATACAACTTTTTGAACTAAGTAGTACATAAACTTTATTTTTTTGTGTGCTTTGATATGGAACTCAGGGTTTTTCCAAAGTAAGGATATCCCATGATCGAATGTTTAAAAATTGTGTATATGAGGGAGGCGCCTGTGGCTCAAAGGGATAGGGCATAGGCCCCATATGCCAGAGGTGGTGGGTTCAAACCCAGTCCTGACCAAAAACTGCAAAAGAAAAAAAAATGTGTCCCTGATAGGCAGTACAGACATATTTATGCTACCAGGGATGCTTAAAAAAGCTTACTGGGTTGCTATTTGGAGCAGAATTATTTGGCGATAAAATGGGCATTTACAAAATCCAGGAAAATATTCTGCTCTTAGAATCTTCCTGCATTTTCCTGTTAACAGCTATGGCTGTGTGTACCTGCTACAGTTCCTTTTTTAATTTTTAAATTTTTATTTTTATATTTTTTTTTTTGCCAGGGCCGGGTTTGAACCCACCACCCTCAGTATATGGGACTGGTGCCTTACTCCTTGAGCCACAGGTGCTGTACCCCCCTTGCTACAGATTCTTATGACCCATTTCTAGCCTCAAAAAAACCATGGCATTTCACTAAAAAGCAATTAAAAATAAAGTTGATGTATTTTCTTGGCATCATTGGAATGCAGGGAAAGTAATAGTTAAAAAATCTAGTCCTAGAGGACAGAGTTAACTTAATACACGTATTCCTTATCTCTGTAACAATAGCAAACACAAATGATTGCAACGTCCTGAAATTGTGTGTCTGTGTGTGTGTGTGGTGAATTAGAAATGTTACATTACACGTTCATTTACTCTGGGTAAGGAGAGTGGTGTGCATGTATAAATATAAACACGGGAAGATGTTTACATATATATGCAAATAGCTTTTCGCTCTCAGACTCTATTGATTCCGGTGCATTTTGGTAATCAAAACAGCAATTTCCTTTCTTAGGTCAGATGTTTAAATGGTCAAAAAGTCTGTTCTTGTTTGCAATCCGCAAGCAATTTTATGTGGCAAAATGAGAGAAAAATAGGAACAAATGAACAAACCTGTGAAGTGTTAACCTTATGACAATATTTACTTAAAGAGAAAGCACGAAATCAGAAGATTGCTGAAACAAAATATTGAGCAATAATAATAATAATAATTCAAAGAAGGTAACATTCACTTTGTCAAATAAGAGTGTATTTATCATAGAATGCTTTGACTCCGAGGTTCAGTATGGAGTCACCATTTAACTTCTTATTATTTTTTCCCAAAGTCTCAAAAAATAGACAACTAATATTTATAAATAAAAATAAAAGGTAATTTCAAAAAACAAATGGTCTGATTTCTTTTCTAAATGTATGTATGTTCATTTGTTCTTTATGAGGTTTTTGTTTCTCGTCCTTATCTTAAACATTGTTATTATTATTAAATTTTAAGCCTTTTTTAATTTTGTGAAGGCTAAAATTGGAAACCAAAGAAACGCATGTATGTGTAAAAAAAATAATAAAATAAAATAAAGAGAAAGCATGAAATAAGTTGTTCATTTCTCAATTACACATCTTTTATGGAATTTTTAAATTTAGTGAAGATAAAGCCACTGGGTCTCTATTCTTTCTTTAGGAACAAACAGAAAAAAAGATGCATTTGTTTTTTGTAAACTGATATGCATTAATATTTTACCCATGGACAGACAGTGAATGGTTGCATGTTTGGTCAACATGAATTTTAGATAATGAATCAAGGTGGACATTTTTACAAATTTCCAAACACAGTCAAAATCACTTCAACCTACTTTAAAAGTGTAAAGTCGATTCACCTACTTGCTAACCCCATGATAGCAAAAAGTAACACAAACAAAAAATTGTGAGCACCTCTCGTTGGTATGGAAAAAAATCATTCTGCTCCTGAAAACCACCTTGTCTAAAAAGTTTCTTCTGTATTTATAGGTGAAGCCAGGCTATAGCTGAGAAGGAAATTTAGAATCGACGCTTCACTTTTGCACACCTCATCTCAGCATTGCCAGTGAATTAATTGCCTTGTCTTGCATTTAGTGTTTGACGTTATCAGGGCCAAAAGGGGTGCAAAGCCATTTCCAAAACAGGTTTTCAGGATTAAAATGAATGACTAACACTCATTTATGTCAGCAAAACTAAAGATGCAAGAAAAATAACTTTTGATCTTTCCTTTTTTTATAATTTTTTATTGGTCTAATTTGAAACAAAGTCAAATATCTTTCCATATGCTTAGGTTTTTTAATTCTTTTTAGATAGACTTTTGGCTGCATTTTTCTCAAGTAGAATTTGGCAACGTATTCCAAGACAGACGTGCATCATTCATAGTAATATTTAAATGTTCTTTAAAAAAAATGCTATTATTGAAGTGATCCATTTTCTTGTGTAACCTAATTCTTTGTACCCTCAGTGAATCCCAAACAATAAGAAAGAAAGAAAGAGAGAAAGATAAGGGGAGGAAGGAAGGAAGAAAGAAAGGAAGGAAGGAAGGGGGAAAGAAAGGAAGGGAGGGAGGGTGGGAGGGAGGAAAGAAGGAAGGAAAGGAAGAGGGGAATGAAGAAGGGAAGAGAGAAAGAAAGAAAGAAAGAAAGAAAGAAAGAAAGAAAGAAAGAAAGAAAGAAAGAAAGAAAGAAAGAAAGAAAATGACAGAGAGAAAGAAAGAGAGAGAGAAAGAAGAAAGAGAGAGAAAGAAAGAAAGAAAAGAAAGAAGGATAGAAAGAAAGAAAGAAAGAAAGAAAGAAAGAAAGAAAGAAAGAAAGAAAGAAAGAAAGAAAGAAAGAAAGAAAGAAAGACCACAGTCTTTGTTATAGCCAGTTAACATTTCTGAGCAAATAAAAAAATTAAAAATTCTAATAGGGCTCAGAAATAAATAAGAAGAAAAAAAAAAGCAGATCACAAGATCCAGTATTATCACTTAAAACATTTCAGAGTATTAAACATCAGAGTTTTCT
>CAUYON010005996.1:0-19544 GCA_963573935.1 Arctocebus calabarensis | reverse complement strand
GTCTCAAGCTGTCACCCTGGATAGAGTGCTGTGGCATTATAGCTCACAGCAACCTCCAATTCCTGGGCTCAATGAGTCTCTTGCCTCCGCCTCCCAAGTAGCTGGGACCACAGGCGCCCGCCACAACGCCCGGCCATTTTTTTTTTCTGGTTGCAGCCATCATTGTTGTTTGGCAGGCCCGGGCTGGATTCGAACCCGCCAGCTCAGGTGTACGTGGCTGGCGCCTTAGCCCGCTGAGCCACAGGCGCTGAGCCAGTGTTTCATTTTTAGTAGAGATGGGGGTCTCATTCTTGCTTAAGCTGGTCTCAGAGTCGTGAGCTCAAGCAATCCATCCACTTTGGTCTCCCACAGTACTAGGATTACAGTACTCCTAGTACTGTGAAACACCACGACTGGCCTCATAATATTTTTCTAATCTCACTTTGGAACTTCTTCATTTTTTTAATATACTGGGAACCTCAGACAAAACATGGACCTCGCAACCACCTCTGAGCAGCCTGAACTTGAATGATAGTGAAGGTTACTATGAAGCATAATCACAGGTCACAGGGTTGGGGTGTGGGGAGCCCAGGGAGGCTTCCTGGACGAGGCTATCTCTAACCTGAGTCTTAGGAGGATGCATCGCTCACTGATTCAGACTACAGCTCCTCAGCCAAGTCTCCCCACTTTTAGCTGTGATCATGGGGACATTTCTGAAACTCTATAAGCCTAAGTTTCATCTAATAGTATCTACCACAGAGATTTCTGCAGAGTGAATGAAGATGTTTCATGTAAAACTTTTGGTGAACAATAAATGCCCAATCAGTGTTATCTATTGCCACTGTTATTTCTACCAAGGAAGAATGAGTGGGCGTTAATCTGGTCAAGAGTGAGGGAAAGAATTTGCTGATTTCATTCCTCTGGTGACAGTGTTCAGGAAGTAAAAGTGCAAGGAAGGGGAAGACCTTCAAAATTTGAGGAAAAAAAGGAAGTGGTGATGTCCACTTCAGCCTGAGACAGGAAATGGCCTGGCCAGCTCAATTTGAGGTTTTGGTTGGCCAGGACATGAATGGTGAGAGAAGGCACTAGAGGTAGGGCCACCACATTTGTGTGAGCAATGGCTGTGGGGTGTGTCACATACAGCCTGCACAACAGGAGGTGACCACCTACCTGCCTGGATGGATCCCCAAACATTGGACAGTGATGGTACAGGCATTAGCCAAGGTGTCCCACTCTTGGTGTGGCCCAATCACCTGGGCCATTCCAGTCAACAGGGGGCAGTAGTGTGACCAGAGCTATCACCAACTCCTTTGGGCCACATGGAAACTGTATCTAAAGAAGTCCAGTGACATGAGAGACTGAGGTTAGCCTAGTTTATCAATACAGCTGCAGGAATATGAAGCCTTCATTTTAGAAGTTGTAACCAACCCTCTCTAAAAACAAGGATTAGAGGAAACAAGAGCTGCAGGCCACGAATCTCAAGCTTGGTGAGTGGCTCTACATTAAGTTAGTTCCATGTAGGTTTGTCCGGGAAAACACAAGGCTGTATTCCCCCAGGTAGGTGATGGAGAGAAAAACAATTTCCCGCCCTTCCTTCTTTCCTCCTGGTTAAAGTGCCAGCTCCCTCCACTGTGTATAGCCTTCAGCATACCAGACGCCCTTACCCACACTCCATCCCTCGCACCTGAACACCCCACAGAACCAGGTGCACCACTCAGAGGTGACATTCAGAGGACCCGATGAACAACATGTACCCTTATCTGACACTGCCACCGAGCTGTGCAACCACCAGCCCCACAGCACCTCCCACACCACCATCCACACTTTAGGAAAAGCTGGGAAATGTTGAATATTCAGGAGAAAACTTTGGGCAAGAAAATGAAAATAGAGAAAACGCCTACATCCCTAGGATTCCTTGGGCTTATTCTTATTCAAGAGAATAAGAGAAGCCACAGAATAAGAAACAGCTATTAAGCTAGAGTGATTAAAACAGTAGTGCCCTTAGCAGTTCAAGTGAGAGCAGAGAAAACCTCAGCACATTTCCTAAGAGACTCAGGAGCAGCCCCTTAAACTGGGCAACTAATCGGGGGAGGGGGTGGAAAATAACTTTTATTTGAGGTACACGGAGAGTCAAAGATTAGAAAATAAGAATTGGTTGTAGAAGATGTAAATTTGACACAAAGAAAAATTAGGGGGAAAAGTTACTGTTTTTTGTTTTTTGAGTCAGAGTCTCACTCTGTTGCCCAGGGTCTCCCTCTTGCTCAGCCTGGTTTCAAACTCCTGAACTCAGGCCATCCTCCCTCCTCAGCCTCCCAGAGTGCTAGGATTACAGGCAAAAGTTACATTTTAGAGTCACAGAAAGAAAGATGATATATGAAGCCAAGGGAATGAAGAAGTTATCAGTCAGAGAAGTAAAAGGAAGACAGATGACCGACTTTTGAAGCATGCCTACATACAGGAGGGGGAGTTGGAATGGTGAAATTGCGCCCTGAAGAGTCAGAGTTATACAGATACAAAAAAAATCAGAGGTCTCCAGAGCCATGAAGGCAAGGGGGATTTCCAAGAAAAAGGAAGGTCTCCAGTCTGGGCAACAGAGTGAGGCCATATAAAATAAAAATATAAAATATAAATATATATAAACGAATATAAAAATATTTATAATATATTAAATATATTCTATTTATATAATAATATAAAAATAAATTTAAAAAATAGAAAAATTAGCCAGGCCTGGTAGTTCATGCCTATAGTCCTAGCTACTCAGAGGCTGAGGCAGGAGGATCACTTGAGCCATAGAGTTTGAGACTGCACTGGGCTATAATGATGCACTGCATTCTAGCCCAGGCAAAAGAGCAGGAAGGCAAGAAAGTAAGGTCTGTAATATAAACATAAAGAGACATAACAGGGCCTGGATAGTCACTGGTGAGTCCTGGGAAAGGTTACTGGAATATTCATTCCTTGCAGAATGGATGCTGCCTTTCTTCTCCGCATTTCTGATGCTCACTGCCAGTTACACAGAAAGCAACGAGCATTTGTGGAATGAAGTAAAACAGTTGAACTGGAAGCTCAAAAAGTTAATAATAAACCATGATTACACTTTAAAGTTCAATGACTCCTAATACAACTTTGTAAAAGAAGACAAAAAATTACCAATACACACGTCGTTAATCCTAATTATTAGCCACCATGGAAGAAGCACTTTTCCATCCACCTGGCACAAACTAAAACTTGCCCCAGGTGAGAGGCAAGAGCTAGTTCCTGTGATCTTCTCTACCACAAATTCTCTGAATGACCACAGCAAAACTGCAAAACCATTCTGCTTGGGCAGCTCCTGTGGCCCAGAGGAGTAGGGTGCCGGGCCCCATACGCCGGAGGTGGTGGGTTCAAACCCATCCACGGCCAAAAGCTGCAAAAAAAAAAGTTCTGCTTTTGTCTTCACAAATTTACTAATTTGGGATTAATATAAATTTATTTGCAAGGACCTTAAAAATACCCAGAAGATGGGAAATATACATCAAGTAGTCTCAAACTACATATGGTTTTTACCCATTGTCAACAAAATAAAATACCGACAGGTAAACACTACTTTCATGGAAGCTTTTTATCATGCTTTCCCATCTTCGTTAGCACAATTAAAGTTAGGCCTGAGGTTTTCATTCCCTAGGAAAAATTTCCAGATCAAGAAAATACTTCTTGAAATCCCAAGTACTACAAACTCAGAACAAACTTTACCCTAAATTTGTTCTCTATTCAGACAATAACACACTGTCATTCTCAGATTGTACTTTTATTTATCTATCTATTTTGAGACAGAGTCTCATTCTGTTGCCCACTGTGCAACAGAAGGTAGCAACAACAACCTCGAACTTCCTGGGCTCAAGCAATCTTGCTGCCTCAGCCTCCTGAGTAGTTGAGACTACAGGCACCTGACACAACAGCCAGATAATCTTTCTATTTTTAGTAGAGACGGGGGTCTGGCTCTTGTGTAGGTTGGTCTTGAACTCCTGAGCTCAAGGGATACTCTTGCCTCAGTCTCTCAGAGTGCTAGGATTAAAGATGTGAGCCACCGTGCCTGGCCGCAAATTGTACTTTGAGAGAATACTAATAACATAGCTAATATTTTTTGAGTGCTTAGTCTGTAAGGTACTGAGCTGAGAAATTGCTATTACTAATGTCTGTTTTACAGATGAGAAAGCTGAGGCTTGGATTGGCTAGCTTTCTCAAGGTCAAACAAGTAGTAAGCGGCACAAATAGGATATATTTATTTATTTAGAAACAGAGTCTTGCTCTGTCACCCAGGCTGGAGTACGGTGGTGCAATCTTACTCAATGTAACCTCAAATTCCTTGGCTCAAGGGATCCTCCTGTCTCAGCCTCCCATGTATCCTGGACTATGACATGTGCCACCACACCCAGATGATTTTTCTGTTTTTATAGAGATAGGGTCTTGCTATGTTCCAGGCTGGTCTGGAACTCCAGGCCTCAAACAGTTCTCCCACCTCGGCTTCCCAGAGTGCTGGGATTACAGGCATGAGCCACTGTGTCCAGCCAAAGCTATGATTTAAATTCAAATATATCACAGATCCTCATAAGAATCTATTTTCACAGCTGTATCATTGACATTAAGGTGATATAAGTTTGATTTTTATTAGGATTTTTTTAAAATAGGAAACCACAGATCAAATTAGTTCACAAACTCCAAATGATGGATGTTTTTCTACTAATGGACCCATCTGCCCCATTTCCCTAAATGAGAGTGGCCAACGCCACCTGCTGCTTCCTGGACAAGGAAGATGCACAGCTAAAGACTTTGACTTCCGACTAAGCCTGCTGGATCCACGCTCTAGAGCAGGGATTTTCTTTTCTTTCTTTTTTTTTTTGAGACAGAGCCTCAAGCTGTCACCCTGGATAGAGTGCCGTGGCATCACAGCTCACAGCAACCTCCAATTCCTGGGCTCAAGCGAGTCTCCTGCCTCCGCCTCCCAAGTAGCTGGAACTATAGGCACCCGCCACAATGCCCGGCCATTTTTTGGTTGCAGCCGTCATTGTTGTTTGGCGGGCCCGGGCTGGATTCGAACCCGCCAGCTCAGGTGTACATGGCTGGCACCTTAACCCGCTGAGCCACAGGCGCCAAGCCAGGAGCAGGGATTTTCAACTAGTGTGCTACAGCACACTGATGTGCCATGAAAATTTTTGAAGCTCATTAATTAAATTATTTTCAAAAGAAGTTTAAAGCACAGTAAGTCTATTCTTTTTTTTTTTAACTCTTTTTTAAATCAACATAATTTAAGTGTGCTGCAGAAGTTTAAATATAGGTTCAAGTGTACCGTGAGATAAAAAAAGGTTGAAAAATATTGCTGTAGAGACTGCCTGATCCATGCTTTTCCTCCTTCTTTTACCTCCACTGGCCTGTGCCTGCCTACAGAAACTGTCTTAGGCTAGATTCCTTGGAAGACAGCACCTGAGACCATGTTCCTACGCCAGTGCAACCCCAGAGGAGCTGGAGAGAAGCAGATGGGAAAGAAAATGTAAGATGGAGAGGGGTTCTGCTGGCCATGGCTTCCCCAGAACCATAGCTTCCTGCTTGATGTTCATCTCCAGAGAGTCTGTTAAGAACTATGTTATCTCCGGCTCAGCGCCTGTGGCTCAAGCGGCTGAGGCACCAGCCACATCGAATCCAGCCCTGGCCGCCAAACAACAATGATGGCTGCAACCAAAACTGAGGGGGTGGGGGAAGGGGACAGCAGAGAGAGGAAGGGAGTGAGGGGGGTGGGGTCTTGGTGTGTGCCACACCTTTTGGGGGCAAAACATGATTGTAAAAGAGACTTTATCTAACAAATACAATCAGTGTAAACCTGGCTTCTTGTACCCTCAATGAATCCCCAACAATAAAAAAAAAAAAAAAAAAAAAACAAGTGTGAGAGCTGTGTCAAAGACAGGCCAGCACTCCACAACAACTAAAATAGCGGGGCGTTGTGGCAGGGGCCTGTAATCCCAGCTACTTGGGAGGTGGAGGCAGAAGATTCGCTTGAGCCCAGGAGTTGGAGGTTGCTGTGAGCACTCTACCCAGGGGGACAGCTTGAGGTAAAAAAAAAAAAAAAGAACTATGGTATCTCAAAGCCAGAGTTCTTGGAGGGGTGGTACTAGGAGTGGCAATATAGCTGCCGGCTCCCACATGTTTCTTGTTCCCCTTTGGTCAGAGTTCACTCCACCGTGACCCAACTTCCCTCACTTTGCGGGTTCATCTTCTGACTCCTTCAGCAGTAGATGAGAAGCTGGATGCCACACCTTTCAGTGTGACATTTGATCTAAATTCAGAAGTGGCAGCAGGACCCCCAGCAGAAACTTTGCACGACAGGATGGTTTAATCTGGATGTCTTAGTTGGTGATCACAGAGCCCCAGAGACAAGTGGGGACAAGCGGGTTTGAGGTGCACTGAAGAGGCAGCCAATACAGGAAGTTTAAATCCAGATGGGTGTCAGTGTTGGTATGGAATCCCACAGACACAGAAAATACAAGAGATGAGCTAAGAGGTCTTGAGGTCTGGGTTAACTGTGCTCACGGAGTTTCTGAGGATTATCAGAATTCTGACTATCACAGAACATTATTCATTCATTCATTTCTTCGTTCATTTAGTAAGCGTTTATTAAGCATCGCCTGTTGCTAGGCATCTTGTTGTAAAAATCTAGGAATAGACAGACAACTAAGATCCAGTCTCAGCCTTGGAGAGAGAAAGGCAGGCAAATAAGCAGATAATCACAGGACAGTGTGATCAGGGCTACCCAGGAGAATTTAACAGAAGCTGCACACAGAGGAAGGGTGCCTCTCCCCATCTGGGGTCAGCGAGCAGTAACTGAGGGAAGGTAGTACCTGGCCTGGGGATTGGAAAATAAGCAGAAACCAGTCCTGTGAGCAAGCAGTCATAGGGGAGAAAAAGGACTTTCCAACCTGGCAGTGTGGTATCTATAAGAACAAAGTACAGCAATACAGAATGGCCAAATTGGGGGTGTAATTTTGCTCAGCCATGTTCAAACAGTTGCATTAACAAGCAAAATCACTGTATGCCATTAAAAACTGTATGCAACATCTTTGATGCCCATGCATCCTGGACCTTCCCCCTAACTCACCCCACCCCTGAACATCACCCATCATCTACCTCAGCCCCTGGAGTGTTTATCAGAGAGGGGGAAAGACCTGCAGATAATCGTAAAATGTGCTACAAGGAGAGGGGAGGCTCAGAAATGAGGCTACAATTCAGGGAAGGCCTAAGACTGGGCATTTATGTTAGGAACAGGGCAGGAGGCAGGGGCAGGGTTATGCAGGGGACATAGGCAGGATGTCTGTTAGAGACATGACTTAGAAGTTTGAAATGTAATAGCTTTCTATAAGGCCCCCACTCAAAACTGCTGCACTAAAATAAAATATGCCCATACGGAGTCTAGAAGACGAATGAAAATATGTTGTGTTCTCTGAACTGTTAGATAACTCAGTTTGATGGAGCAATGAGCTGGAAGAAGAACGGTAAGACAAGAGGTTGGAAAGACCAAGAGGAGTCAGGCCAAGGAGGCTGGGTTTTGCCCTAAAGACGATGAAGATCAATTAAACAATTTAAGTGAGGAAATAACATAATTCAATTAGTACTGTAGAGAGATCATTCTGGAAGCAATGAGCAATGTACTGGACGGTGGGAAGACCAAGTCATCAGTCATCAGCACTGCAGGATAAGCAACAGAGAGAATGAATTTCTTACAGCCACTTAGGATCAGGATCATCCAGATGTGGGGATCAAGTCTCTCGGGGCTCGTGCAGACTGAGGAAGTAATGTTGTGGTGGGTGTGTGAAAATGGCTATCAGAAAACTGGATCAATTTTGTACTGTTCACCAAGATAGGGACTTTCAGAGGAAGAGTAGTTGAGAGGTCGTGAGGCTGTGCTGAGTTCAGCACTAGACCCAGTGGTTCAAAGGGACTGTGGGACAGCCGCAGGGAAATCTATGGGGCCTGTTAAACAGGCAGGTCTAGAGTTCAGAAGAGACATGTGTGCTGATGACACCAACTGAGAGGTCGCTGGAAGCCGGGGTTTGGACAGAATCACTCGGAAAGAATAATATGATGTGAAACAAAAACTAAGGTTGGGACGCTGGGGAAGGTAACATTTATGTGCTAGGCATGGGATAAACAGTCACTGGGCTGTTCGTTATAAACATCTTCTCTCTTCACCATCATGAGAGCTGTGTTCTCTTAGAACCGAGAGGACGACCAAGTAAAACGAGATTCTAGTATTCATCCCATCTCAGCATTCCAGGGAATGCTCTGATAATGCAGTTAAGGGAGCTCCATAGAGGCCAAGAAAGGCGAGGTGTTAGGACAGAACACAAGGGTTGTAGATTTCTGGATTTCCAGCTTTCCAGCACTCACAGGAGTAACCTTTGTCTTTCTACAGCATGGGCTTCAGTAGGGGCATACACAGCTGTGGTGCACCGGAGGGGTCTGTATTTCCAGCTTTCCAGCACTCAAGGAACTAAAACCTTCTTCACTTTTGCACCTCTGCAGCAAAGGGCTTCCATGGTGCCACTATGGAGCTCTGCACGCTTAATGCTACACCACCTGCACAGGACACCAATCAGAAAGAGTTCCTGAGTAGGGGCCAAGACCACGAGGCACAATTCAAACTTAAAGGCTTAAGCCTTTAAGAGGATTCATGGATGGACTTTGGGAAGAGCATGAAGCACCGTAAATTATAAATGTTGCATGTATGTGCATTTTTCCAAAGCCAAAAATCTCTGGCTTAAATTATAATTCAAAGATATTTAGAGAATTATATTAAAAACAAAATAGGTTAAGAAAAGGGCCTCCATGGTGCCCTATGGGACTCTGCACAGTTAATGCTACGCCAACCAGGCTTAAGCCTTTAAGTTTCAACTGTGCATCTTGGTCTTGGCCCCTACTCAGGAACTCTTCTGGTTGGTGTCCTGTCCGTGCGGTGTAGCATTAAGGGCACCACAGAAGCCCTTTTCCTAACCTATTGTTTTTTTAAATATAGTTCTCTAAATATCTTTGAGTTATAACTTTAGCCAGAGACTTTTATCTCTGAAAAAATGCACATACATGCAACATTCATAATTTATGGTGCTTCATGCTCTTCCCAAAGCCCATCCACGAATCCCCTAGGACTCTCTGGACTCCCTTAAAAGCTGCCACCCTAGAACAATTTATCTAGCACAAGTCGTGTTCAGGCCTTTCAGAAGAAAACAAAACCATTCCCGAGGAGCACAGCAGAAGGAAGCCGGGCACTGTGGCGTCTACTGACCCTGAACTGATAATTCCTTATTTCCGTTTTCAGTAATGTGGAGGATATCTCCTTCCCTTTTCTGAGAATCCTTCCCCTCCCATTCCCCCTCCCCCTCCTAAACAGACACACGGACCTAAAAGCAAAACAACCCAGCCAAACACTAAAACACAGGCTGCCACAGCAGGCCTCATGGACTGCAGCGAGTGGGGGCCTGGGTTGACTGTGACATTATCCCTGTGAACCAGGCCTCTCACAAACAGTAACACACAGACACGTCCGAAGTTCATGTCTGTTGACTGAAGACAGGGGCACGTGGGTGCCACAGGAACCAGGACACGCTGGGTGGGCTTGGCACAGCACGCGAAGTGAGCATCTGTGGACTGAGGTCCGGCTGCTTTGGTAGGGTGGGGTCTGGATTTTGATATGTGAGATGCACTATTGAGATTCCACCCCTTTTTATAAATTGTAAATTTGGGGAGTAGATATGTTAGGAAAAGTCCCAACTTGTGGGATGAAAGAATTCTCACATTTTAAAATCTGAGCAACTGAGTCTCTCTCACCTATCTCTACACTCCCCGTTTATTTTCATCTTTCAAATTTATTTTTCTAATTTTTTTTACAAAATGAATATACTCTCATAAATAAAGTTTGGAAAATACAGAAAAGTATTATCATGGGTGTACTTCTAACATGAACTGATTTATGAAAATTCCATTTTCACGCACTTCTTCAACTTCTCAGGGACACATCCTTTGTTTAAGGGTAAGGCGTTTCTTGTACAGGGAGGGGAGGCCGTCACCATAGACAAATGGGACAGGATCCTTTGACCTTGTGATTCCCTGGGCTTTCCTCTCAGTGGCTAAGAATTATTTATTCTATTGTTTTTTCCAAGTTGATGGAAATTTCCCACTATTTAGCCATTTACTTCCTCAAACTGAAAGACCAGAAAGAAAAGTTTAATCACCAAAAAGCTCTTTCCCTTAATTTTTCTGCTTCAGTGTTCTGATGTTTTTTTCTTTCAGTCCTCACATCACCCACATCCATCTGGAGAAGGTTTCTCAAAAACCCTAGAAAGGATTTAGAAACAAACCATGCCATTACATATATCTGGTCCAATACCACTAATAGTAGTATTTCTTTCGGTCGATGTCTCACTGACAGTAAATCTTGCAAAACAGAAAAGCCACAAATTCAAAGCATATAAACCATAAATGCAAACACAGCAGACATGCTAATTAGACAATGGAGAGACAAGATTTCAGAATGTGATTCTCTGTATCTCAGGATTTTTATATAGCTTGGAGACTTTTAAAAAAAGATATTCAGAATAATATTATTGCGGGGTGAAATAAAGTGGCTTAGATGCATTTTCCAACCAATTTGAATTTAAAACAGTAGAGATCAATTTGTATATTAGAAAAGAATGAGAACCTGCTTAATACCTAGTAGTTAAAAGTGCCCATCTCCACCTAGGTATGAGGACTCAAAGTGGTAAAGAGCAAGTATGAAGTTAGTGTGTATAATATTTGAACATTGTTTTGCCAGGGATATTTCTTTTGCTGTGTTTCAGTTTCCAAATCCCTGAATGCTTGTGCACCTGTGATTCATGCAGCAATTACCACATACACAGCCAGACTTCATCTCTGAAAGCAGTGCTTCGATTACAAAGGAAACATAAGTAACTGGCATATGTGTGTGGAATTTATTGCAGCATCTCCCTGGCCTTCCTCTTTTATTTTTAATAAAAAGAAGGAAAATAGTAGCAATATGAGTTACATTAAAATGTGGTTTTCCGTTCAGGGAAAATGCAAAGGGCTTTAAATGTGTGAGCTGTCACCGCACCTCACTTTTAACATGTTGACATGAACAGTGAGAATTTTACAGCAACAAAGCAACAAATTTTCATAGTGATAAAATGTTTATACAGCTTCACTGCCTTAATGTAACACTTACGGAGCCCTTACACCTAGGAGATGGACATTTTTAACTACTAGTTCTCATCTCATAAATAATAAAACTGAGTTTCAGACAGTAAGTAATTTGCCCAAAGGAACAAAGCTAGTAAGAGGCCAACCCCAGCCTTAACTCTAAAGTCCATTACAGAGCTCAAATGCTAAAGCTATGCAAAGAAAATAGCGATGGCTCCATACTTTATTTTACAATAGCAAAGTGAAGAAAAGAACAAAGTAGAAACCAGAACCAGCTTGACATCTCTCTCTGGACAGTCTCACCCTGTTGCTCACTGCGTCAACCCAGCTCACAGCAACCTCAAACTCCTGGGTTCAAGTGATCCTCCTGTCTCGGCCTCCTGATAGTTTGGTACTACGGCATCCTCCACAATGCCTGGCTAATTTTCCTATTTTTATTAGATATGGGGGTCTCTCACTTGCTCAGGCTAGTCTTGAACTCTTGAGCTCACGTGACTCTCCTGTCTCGGCCTCCTAGAGGTAGGAACCACCTCTCCCAGCTGCAGTTTGACTTTTCCACTGGAGTTGGAATGCCCCCTGGTTCAATCCTAGGACTATCTTCACTCATTCACAGCTTTAGATCCATCTAGAAGCTAGGGACTCCCACACAGATGCTTCCCATCAACATCTAAGAAGCCTCTCAAATGTAACATATCCAAAACTGACCACTGACTTTCCTTCCTCCAAAACTACTTTTTTTTTTCTTCTTTCTTTTCTGTAGAGACAGAGTCTCACTTTATCGCCCTCGGTAGAGTGCTGTGGCATCACACAGCTCACAGCAACCTCCAACTCCTGGGTCTAGGCGATCCTCTTGCCTCAGGCTCCCAAGTAGCTGGGACTACAGGTACCTGGCTATTTTTCTGTTTTGCAGTTCTGCTGAAGCTGGGTTTGAACCCACCACCTTTGGTATATGGGGCCGGTGCCCTACTCGATGAGCCACAGGTGCCGCCCTCCAAAACTACTCTTGCAGAAGCCTTCTACAGCCAACATGATGGTAGCTGTCTTTCCAGTACACCGGGCCGAAAACATTAAGTCACATCCATGACTTCTCTTTTCCTCTTAACACTGTTTCTTCCATGTACATTTTACAAAAAGGTAGTTTACAGACGTATTTCTCATGTGATTCTTATAAATGGCTAGTTCCCATAGTGTACACTTAATAAAATTTCATTTGCATGTACTCATCACAAATATCTTTACTGTGGTCGCGTGAGCGTCATCTAACACAGCATCGCCTAACCTACACACCATGACGTTCACCTACCACTTTAGTTTTATGTGCTCTTTGATAAACACTTATAAGCCACTTCCTATCTCCCAAACATTGATGTCAAAGTGCTTTAAAACTCATTTAATAACTCATGTAATCTTCATAATAACTCTATGAAGTAGGTTCTAGTTTTATCCCCATTACAGAGATAAGCTGAAGAGAATAAATAACTTACCCGAGGCACAATTCAAACCCGGACAGTGCAGCCCCAGGCTCCACATTCGTAACTGCTTCACCATGCTCCACGCAGGAGACATATTTTGTTATCCTGCAAGTTTGTTTCCTATAAGTATTATTATTATTTTTTAGTTTCTGGCTAGGGCTGGGTTTGAACCCCGCACCTCCGGCATATGGGGCCGGCGCCTTACACCTTTGAGCCACAGGCACCACCCTGTTTCCTATAAGTAGAGGCATACAGGTATAAATGAGCCTACATTCTGATGTGGCTTTCATATAGCCAGGAATCGCCTAGCAAAGTGCCTGGCTTGACTGGGTGCACATTCTCTACCCTTTTTATAGAAAAAAGGCAACCAAATGACAGGAAATCAAAACCCTTGGTCCCACCAGTAGTGCGCAGTGACCAGTCTGATATCTAACAGCAAACAACTCCGACTCCTTGGATCTGCCTCCTCAAGGCCTACTCAGGAAACAGGAACTCAAAACCAACCAAAAGCAAGCCTGTGAGCGCCAGGGCCCTGCAGCATGATGGACAGCACAGCTGGAGGAGTCAGCTTGAAGCAAGAGGCCCATGCTGCTGATAGCACAGCCCCACCTATGCCAATTAGGTTGATGGGGGAGTGCCTGAGAGACCGGCTGCGTTTACTCAAATAGATCCCCAATCCTGAACTCCCCCACCCCCATTAGAGACTGCAACAAAAATAGTATGAAGGACAATATAGGGAAAGGACGAGAAAGATGTGTGCTTCAACTGCCCTACGAATACAGTGAACTAAATAATGAGAAAACAAGTGCAGTTTTCCTCCTTCCAAGATCTTCAAGGGTGTGACAAGAATGGACAGACAGCCCCTGTTAACTCTTCAGAGCTTATTTCCTTTGGCTTCCAGATACCACAGTGACTAAGGACGCAGCTTCTAGAGCCAGGAGATTAAGAGAAGTGGCCTCAAAGCCCATCTCCATTAGCCGCTGACAAATTACTTAACCCCTGCCTCTGTACGGCTCATCCTTAGAATGAGATGCTACTATTCCCGACCTTACAGCCCTGAGGAGCAAATTAAATGAGGCAATGTGGTATAAACTGCTCACCAGAGGAACTGGCACATAGTCAAACTCAATGAATGATAGCTACTGACAGTGATTTTGACAATTCCAATAATGAGAAAAGTTTTTCACACCATTCAACTGTTCAAAATCTGAAGTGGAGAGAAATGTAGGGGTATGGAGCAATTTAAAACTAATATTTTATGTTTGGCAAGGGTGGGGAAATAATTACACAAGTAAACTCTACTTTTGGCAGCTCTGGATTCACACAATAGATAACATTTAAACAATGTGTAACTGAGTAATTCCACCAAATATGAACCATCCCAAGCTTATCCATCTAACCATGACATTATAATTCTCCTCTTTCAAAAGCTTAAGTCAGGAAGAACAGACAAATATTCATTTACTAAAGCAAACAGTGAAATAAAGAATCTCTCTTTAAAAAATAGTCAACTTCAGAAAACTAAATACGGATCAAAAACGTTTTCACATAGTAAATGAGAAAATCTCATGAATGTTATGTCAATCAGGTTGATGAAAATATCTCAGATTGTATGTGAATGCCACACACTGTACCCCATGATTGAACTAATGTACACAGCTATGATTCAATAAAAAAAAATAAAAATAACATCAAGAAAAATTGTTACAAATGATGTAAACTTGAACATTTTATAAAATCTTTCTATTGTACAAATAATTACCCAATTATTTTTAAAATTTAACTTTAAGATTAAAAGAATATTATTTCCCAAAATATTTGAGAAGATAGCTTAAATGCGATAACATTAAAATATTCACTAAGATTGAAGATGATTCTGGGAAATCAGTTTTCCCTCTGAATCCCTGGGTTCCACATCTTTGGATTCAGTCACTCCCGACTATCACAAATGTAGTTTTACAAATATCAGTGAAGTTCCAAAAAGCAAAACTAGAATTTGCCCCTGCTGAGCAGTACATTGAACTCATACAAATGAAGTGATATATAAGCATCACCTTAGTACAGGGAAAATATTGGAGCTAATAAATATTGAGGATTTGTTCTATTTTTAAAAAAGACATGAATATAATATAAGCAGCCAGGAGATGATTTAAAGTATGAGGGTGACTGTGCATAGCTTACATGCAAATTCTCAGACTTGAGCATCCACATGTTTCGGTATCAGCATGGGTCCTGGAACCAATTTCCCACTGGATTCTGAGGGGTAACTATTTTTCTGGTCGTATGTTAATTATCTTTAATCTCTATAAGTTAATATACCTTTTATTAATAAGATAAAATGCACATACAGTAGATTTTTATTCTCACTTTCTGAACTTTTGTCCTAACAGTCCTGGGACTGTTACTGGATCATCAATGTTTGGTCCCCTCCGCTTATCAGCTCTAGGCAAGTCATTGTTAAGGATGTCTCCCAGGCTACCGGCCCTGCAAACACCACTTAGATGAATCGGTAGGCATCACATTTGTGGAAACACGGTAAGAAGCTAAGGAGCTACGTTACTGCTGCAGGCAGATTATTTGTACTAGAATTTCACATATCAATAAATATTTCACCATGTTGATTTAAAAACCCAGTTGCATTTTAATTTAAAAATACTACTTGTAAAGATGCATTTTTCCTAAAATGTCCAGAAATGCTTGCCATTATCTTTTTCATAAATATGTGTTTCAACACATAAATATCTGACTCCTATGTTACTATTTTCACAAAATATAAATTTTTACCCTAGTTTGAGTCTATCTTAATACATAACTTATACAAAATGTTTTATTAACTGCTTCCTTCTTTTTTCAGTCAAGACTATACCTCCTCTTCTTTGTTCTCTGTTCAGAAACATACCTACATCAAATTTAGAAAATTTGTTTATAGTACATTTTTAATATATTCCAATGATTTTAAAGGATTCCTTTATCACCAGGGAATATCGAATTAAATAATTGGCTTATGATTACAAAGATTTGGATACCGTAAAGATTGCTTCCTGGCTCGGCGCCTGTGGCTCAACGGGCTAAGGTGCCAACCACGTACACCTGAGCTGGTGGGTTCAAATCCAGACCCGGCCCACCAAACAACAAGGACGGCTGCAACCAAAAAAATGGCCAGACGTTGTAGCGGGTGCCTGTAGTCCCAGCCACTTGGGAGGCGAAGGCAAGAGACTCGTTTGAGCCCAGGAATTGGAGGTTGCTGTGAACTGTGATGTCACAGTCCTCTATCAAGGGAGACAGCTTGAGGCTCTGTTTCAAAGCAAAAAAAAAAAAAAAAAAAGAGTGCTTCCTGATCACAAGTGGTCTGTGCTAAACATTGCAGATTGCTAAATTGTTTCAAATTGCTAGAAACCCACTATCTTCAGACAATAACATATACTAAGAAATCATTGGCTTGATGCCCGTAACATAGCGGTTATGGCGCCAGCCACATACACCGAGGCTGGCAGGTTCAAACCTGGCTTGGCCCAGCTAAAACAACAAAATAATCAACTAAATGACAACTGCAACAAAACAAAATAGCCGAGAGTTGTGGTAGGTGCCTGTAGTCCCAGCTACAAGAGAAGCTGAGGCAAGAAAATAGCTTAAGCCCAAGAGTTAGAGGTTGCTGTGAGCTGCAATGCCATGGCATTCTACCCAGGGTGATATAGTGAGATTCTGTCTCAAAAAAAACAAACAAAAAAACATTATGCTCATATATCATATTCTATATTTAAATATTCAAAATATTTTCTAAACTTCTATAGCTAGGAGAATTCATTCATTCCTTATTCTTATCCTATATCCTAAAGTTATATTTTTTAAACAATGAAACAAATTAATAGTAATTTAAAATTCATCCCTAGTGCCAAATCTTAAGATGTATGAGGGTTAATGGATCTCTTCTTTTACTTGCTAAATAAAATGTGTCCCCGATCATGGTTACCATTTCTTAATTAAGAATCCACTAAACTGCCATCCAAATGTACATAATTTATTCTCTTTATATTATTAGAATGGGAATTTTGCCAATGCATAAAACATCTTATTCTGAGGGAAAATGGAAACTAATATTTTACATCTTGATGAGAAATATTATTTCTTGAACTTGGTTAATAATACACCCATAATATAATGAAGAGCAAATCAGGGTAATGTCTAACCTGATTTTCAATAGGGGAACTAGCTGAAATCGGAACTGATCACTTCTTAAGGAAAATACAGAACCATCAGTGATGGAGGGGAAATGTGCATGAATGCCATACATGTTCACATATGTGTGTCTACTGTGTTATTGCTATTTTGGTCTCATATGAAATCATGGTTGCTCCTAGCTAGAGTTGTCTTAACAGAAGGTAAGTGTATTAATCCAGGTTTTTTTTTTTTTTTTTTGAATGACAAAAATTATCAGAGGCTTCATAAGGGAACAGCTTTTGAACGAGATATTAAGTACTAGATGAAAAGACTCCCTAGAGCTTAACATGACAAAATATTGGCTCAGCATTTGGTTGTTGGTTTCATCTATTTTTCCTTTAAAATGAAATGTGAAGTTTTTAGAATGTCGTTGATTCTAAGAAAAACGTTGAAAATGTGAGTAAATGACATTGACACAACTATTTTGTAGACATGGACTAAGTTTTAGCTCAGGCTAGTTTCTGGGTTATGATTCTCTATATCTTTCAAGTCACCCCCAGATATTATCTGATATGTATCATTGGGAGTATATGGGTTGATATTTCAAACAGTACTGGTAATTTAAAAGTTCTTGATATATAGCTGTTACATTAAAGTCACATTCAAAATTGTTTTATCTTTTCATAAGTTGTTTAATTTGACATTTTAATTTGTTATTCAAAATATTCCTTTTTCAGTGGGAAAGTTAAGATGTACAATGAATTTTTTGCACGTCTTTTCTTGTCATATACCCAAAAAATAAAGGCAATTGAAATATGATTATTAACAAACATATAATAGTAGGGAATGAGACAATAGCAAATTGTAACTTTATTTGGATACTTTCCATTGTTGCCAAGTTTCATTGGCAACTTTTACTTGAGATATGACTTAGATTTTGGTTCTTTCTTGAAAAGGCAGATTTACTGCAACACTCAGGACAAATTTGAAGATAAGGGGATTTTTCCTTTAAATCATCTCCTGGACTAGCTTAGTACCCTTCCTCTACATTAACCAACAACTTAAGAGTTAGGTACTTAGCCTTCATATGAAAGCTATAAATTAGCTTCATATTAGGGCTGAGTACATTGGATACTTTTTCTTTCATTCTTGAGATACTTTGCTAAGAAGAACATGTTCCAGCTCCATCCATGTAAACACAAATTTATTAAATATCTCAGTGATAAAACTTAGGCCTCTAAACTAAAGATGACCTCTTGTCTGTGTAACTGGACTTTGTTAAATATCACACTGAGAGGTACTGGATATAAACCTATTTATCAGATGTAGAAATTTTAGGGTGGAAAAACACAGTAGGTACTGTGCACTGGATGAGGAAAGAATTTCTCTCAACCAATATTAGAATATAAAAGTGTATTTTATATTTTTGAAGGGTGAGGGGAAAGAGAGAGAGACAAGAGAGGAGGGAGATGGGATGGTATCCCAAAGGAAAAAAAAAAAGAAGACCATCTGCTCTAAGCTCCAGAGACTTCCTGAGTTTAAGGGGGACAAAGAAGGTAACTGTAGCCAAATTGACAGGGTATTGTGAATGTGAATGCTATGTCCATTTTTCCTCTAATAAGTTTAAAGGTAGATATTTTCCCAGATGTTTCCAGTTCCAGGGCCTGATAGTTCATATTCCATTGTCCATAGGAGAGACTTAGGAATCATTTGAGGGTACAGAAACAAATTCTAAAATGCCAAGGAGCTGGTGAAATTTGAAGAGAAATAAATTACATGCCATGGAGCTAGGAAATTTCACACCAAAATACAATTCCTTGGTGTAAGGAATATTTTGAATTAAAGCCCATTTATGATCAGAAAGCATTGGAAGAAGCTTTTTCTCTATCTACATCAGACCTGAGTAACCTGATTTATAATCTGAAGGAGCTGCTGACTTCCTTATGACATGCCAATAGACTTGGCCCCTAGGCCATTTGAAACTCAAGACCTATCTCTCAGGTTAATCTACAAATCAATTGATTTTCACAGAGCTACATACATTCATTCCCCTCTAGCAACCTCTTGGTTCACCAATATTTTCCACATTCTCCTCCCTCCCTTTCAAAAGGCATCTATAAGTCTCTGATCATCACTGACACTTTGGGTAAAAATTCTTGTGATTCCCCCCATGTGCATGGAATTTGGAAAGAAACCTTTGTCTTGTTAATCTACCATAATTTTAAATTGATCTTTCAGGGAACCAACCAAAGGGAAAAGGGCAGGTTTCTCCCTGATCCATACATTGTGCCACATCAACATTACCTCAAAGCCACTGTTCTCCCAAAAGCCACAACAGGAGGATTTGAACCCTGACATCAGTTGGCACATGGTAAGATATTTTACTTACCAGTCAGGCTCCAGATATTTCTCTCTCCAGGGCTTCAGTTGAGCAGATGGCAAAAGACTTTTGTCCTTTCAATATTTAAAATTGATGAAACATTTTGCTGGTGACTAGTCTTGTAAGCAACACTAGTATTGGTATTCTTTCAAAATACTAGAGTTGTAAGCAACTCTAATATTGGTATCCTCTAGTATTGCTATCCTTGTAAGCAACTCTAGTATTGGTATCCTTTCAAAAACTTTGTGGAGTACGGATATTCATATTGTTTAATTCCATTTCTTCTCAGAAATAGATTCTAATAGCTGTCATTGTCATTGCTTGTTTTTGTTTTGTCA
>CAUYON010005995.1:0-20218 GCA_963573935.1 Arctocebus calabarensis | reverse complement strand
TTCCAGCCTGCAGTCCCACTGTTGCCCCACCCACAGCCACCGACAGGATCAGACCGAATGAACAGACGCAACCACTTGCCCAATCTCCGCCGCTTTAGCCTTCCTCAGGGTGTCCAGAAGCCTCATGCTGTCTCCCTGTGTCCCCAAAGGGACGTTTCTGGGCAGATCCTGCCTGGCAGAGATGCCTGAAGTCCTCTCTCCCCAGTCTCACCATGCCCAGCTGCAAGGAAGCTGTTACTCGGCCGCCATCTTGCTCCACCCTCAGGGTCTGAGCTCAACTTTTCATTTTCAGAATATGATAAAGAAGAGATAATTAAAAATCTCCCCTATTATTGATGTATTATATTTAAGTTGTAAGAAATTTGGGAAATATAGAAAAACCTTTAAAGAAAGAAAAAATGCTTTTTTAATTTCACAGCCCAGAGATATGACTGTTAACATGACTGTTAACATGTCAGTCCTTTGAGGCTTGAGTTTCTGACTAAAGATCTGTTTAGGGTCTCTGTCTGCTACTGTCTCTTTTATTATTTATTTATTTTTTGACACAGAGCCTTAAGCCATTGCCCCTGGGTAGAGTGCTGTGGCGTCACAGCTCACAGCAACCTCCAACTCCAGGGCTTAAGTGATTCTCTTGCTTCAGCCTCCCAAGTAGCTGGGACTATAGGCACCTGCCACAACACCTGGCTATTTTTTGGTTGTAGTTGTTATTGCTGTTGCCAGGCCTGGGCTGGATTCGAACCTGCCAGCTGGTGCCTTAGCCGCTTGAGCTACAGGCGCTGAGCCTGCTTCCTCTGTTAGTATCCCCTCTTTCTCTCTGTGTTTTGTTTGGGGTGTGTATGCATATCTATCTCTTTTCTCTGTCTCATACGCCTCTCCATCCCATCGGAGACATTCCCCATTGCTGATGGGAGCCCTGTGGACTCAGTTTGATGTTGGTCCCTTTCTGCTGAGTTGGGGGGCTGAGGTTCCAGATCTCGGGGATTTAGACACAAGTAAAGAATTGCCCTCCTTGGGCCTTGGCTCCATCGGGCCTAATCAGTAACTCTTCATTACGGAGTTGATCTTATTAGTTGTTCACTTCCCCCTCCCAAACCCCAAACCGAGCTGGCTAATGATAATGTTTTTAATTAATATGTGTCAGATTAAAACTCATTACAGCAAGGTTTTTGGTAATGAGATAATCATAGGCAAGTTACTAAGCTGGAGTGACTAGGAGCTAGGGTAGGAAGGCCGAGGTAGCCGCTCTGTGATATTCTGGCAGGATTGGAGGGGCTCTGCTATGAGGATGCTCATGCAGTGACACACCCAGCTGGCCAGGGCAGCAAGGCCAGGCTTGGGTCCAGTGCACAAATGGGTGGTGGTTGTCAGAATAGTAGTAGAAGTAGGGGGATCTTTGGGGAAGATTACCTGAAGTCCCTGTGTTTAGAAGAATGCTCTGTAGCAATTTCATTTCTTATGCACTGGTGGTTTGCAATTTGGATGACAGAACATGAAATTAGCTATTGTTTCTGTCTATTAGACTGTGGTCCAGACTTGTTGGGCTGAACGAAGTACTATATAGGGAATGAATGGGTCTGAAGGGCTTTTTTTCTTTTTAATATTTTGTTTTTCTAGGTAGATTATTTTTTCCCCCTTCTCTTCCTCTTTCCATTTATTTACTGAGCACTGACTCGGTGCTGGACCCTGTGTTAAGCTCTTTTTTTTGCGTATACTTTCATTTAATCAGTATAAATTACTATCCCTCTTTCACTGATGAGGAAACTGAGGTTCCATAGTTAATTAACTTGTCCAGGCTGAGTGCAGTGGTTACACCTTAATCTTAACACTGTGGTAGGCTGAAATGGGTGGATTGCTTGAGCTCAGGAGTTTGAAACCAGCCTGAGGAAGAGCGAGACCTTTCCTCTACTAAAAATAGAAAAGCTAGCAGGGCATTGTGGCATGCACCTATACTTTCAGCTACTCGAGAGGCTGAGGCAAGAGGATTTCTTGAGCCTAGGAGTTTGAGGTTGCTGTGAGCAATCATGATGCTATGGCACTCCACGCAGGGTGACGGAGTGAGACTTTGTCTCAGGAAAAAAAAAGTCTAAGGTTATATGACAGTGAAGCAGCAAAACAGGATTTGAACTGGGGTCTTTCTGATTCCATTATATCATATGGTTCCTCCTTGTTTTATTGAAGACCAAATAAAGCTTGCATTGACCTTCTAAACTGTACATGCTTGACCCAACTTCCAAGACTGCCACTGAGTGCCCAGCCTGGAGCCTGCTCCTGCGCATGTCACATGTGGAGTGACTGGGCAGCTGGCTTTACTGCTGCTGTGGGCCATTTTGGTCTTGTGGGTGGTATGTTCACCTCTTGGTCTACATTGTAAGCTCCCTGCCCATAAAGACAATGTCTTTACCTTTTTGCATCCCCCTAAAATACCTTATACATGCAGAAACTCAGTTAATTCTTATCCCCTAGCTCATGGGGTATAGTGTACAAAGCTGGTATCTGACAGATCAAGGTTTGAACCCTTTTGGCTGTGGGACTTTGGGAATGTCACTCAACATCTTGGATTAATTCTTCATCTGTAAAGATACAGTAAGATCTGTTATCTGTTTTACAGAGAAATTAGGAATTTTTTTTTTTTTTTGAGACAGAGTCTCACTTGGTGCCCTGGGTAGGTTATCGTGGTGTCCTCACTCACAGCAACCTCAAAGTCTTGAGCTTAAGACATCCTCTTGCCTCAGGCTCCAGAGTAGCTGGGACTACAGGTGCTTGTTTTTTCTATTTTCTATAGAGATAGGGTTTTACTCTTGCTCAGGCTACTCTTGAACTCCTGAGCTCGAGCAGTCCACCCGGCTCAGCTTCCCAGAGTGCTAGGCTGGTGTGAACAACTGCACCATGCCAAATACTGCGAAAATTTAAAAACACTAACCACTCGCCCCACTTACATTTGTGTTTCCTGTAGGCCAGGAGGAGTAAGTACTTCAAATAGGGCACTCGGTAAGTGGTTATGTGTTTATCATAGTTGTTGCTAATTTATAAACTGGGGTAATCAGATGTGGGAGGCACAAGCCACCTATAGTGACTTAAGATACTTGAAACTTAACTGTTTAATTACAAATTCAGTTTCTTGGTCTCATTAGCACATTTCAAATGCTCAGTAGCCACATGTAGCTGGTGGCCACTGTATTGGACAGTGAGTTGCACGTTTCCCTCACTGCAGAAAATTCCACTGGAGAGCGCGGCTCTGAGCTGAACTTTTGGTGTGTTGAAGGGCTAGATTGAGGGGATACAGAGGTCAGGAGATTCTGGGAGCTTTGCTTTTTTCATGGCGCACACTCACGTGGCTGGGGGAAGGATCCCGGGAGAGAGAACTGTGCGATCTCTGTACACACTCCTCACTGCCTACAGGCTGTTTCTGTGTGTGTGTGGGGTACGTGTTGCTGTGTGTTACCTTTTGGTGCCAAATGCAGTGAGTGAGTGTGCTGAGAGCTGGAGTGTGCCCTCAGCCAGCAGTTCCCTGAAAGTCTGAATGGGACCTGGCTTCTGAACCTTAAGGACAGTGAGCTTGCAGGAGCTAGGGCGGCCTGCTCTATTCTTAAGCATTTGCGTCTTTCAGCCATGAAAGAACATTTTAATTTTTTGAGTGGCAATGCCAGTCTCCTCTATGTGTATGGGAGAGTATGTGTGTGTGTGAGTCAAGTTAGAATCTAGTTGAAGGTGACTTTGGGGCTTCTTTAGTGGAGATGTGTGTACCATTAGCAGCTTCAGAGGTTGTGGTTTTGTGAACATATGGCCCACAGAGCTCATCAGTCTACCTTTATGGCATGTGTGTGACTTGCCCTGAGGTACACAGACTGTACAGGGGATACACACGGCCTCTGTCTCCAAGAGCTGATGTGCCTGGTAATGGGTGAGTTAGGGCACACTGGCCTTCTTGGGCTCGTGTGGCTGCAGAGGGCTGCATTGTTCACACAGTATCCTGAAGGTGCCAGACCGTCAATTTGTACCAATACACCATACATGGGACTGGTTCAAGCCACACCACAGGCCCTGGCTCTGGCCCTTGTGGAAGAGCTTGACTGGGTGAGGCTGATGCTTTGTGAGGGCTGCCAGCAGCAGAGACAAATGTGGATGTCCGTCCAGTCCAAAGAAAAGGATGGAGCAGGTCTGTGGGCAGCACACACAGCAATATACACGCGTACCCACACGTATCAACACATGTACACACACAGCACTGCGCACGCAAACCCACGTGTAGCAACATGTGCACACAGACAGCAGCACACACAGAAGCACACACAGCGATAAGCAGACATACCCACATATAGTAGCACATGCACATTCCCACACACACGTGTGCACACAGCATTATACACACACATACCCACACATATCAGCACATGCACACACAGCAATACACACATAGTACCTCACCCCCCATGCAGTAACATGGAGACATGCCTGCACGCAGCAGCATACACATAGCAGCCTGCACACACAGAACACTCCCAGGCACGTACAGCAACACGCAGCAGCACACGCACACTTGCCTTTGTTTACAATGTTCTCTTGATCTGAAATGCTTTCCTTTTTCATCTTAATCTATTCAGATTTAATTCCAAGGGCTTAACCCTGTATACCAGCCGAGGGCCAGTCACACCAATTATTTATTTACTTATTTATAAAGATATGCAGTATTCGTATTGAGATTTCTTACTAAAAACAATAAGCCATTGTAGTTTAATGTTAATTTATGGAGCATTATAAAAATTCGCTGCAGATACTCTATGGGAAGATTTTTTTTTTTTTTTTGAGACAGAGCCTCAAGCTGTCACCCTGGATAGAGTGCCATGGCATTACAGCTCACAGCAACCTCCAATTCCTGGGCTCAAGCGAGTCTCTTGCCTCCGCCTCCCAAGTAGCTGGGACTACAGGCGCCCACCACAACGCCCGGCCATTTTTTGGTTGCAGCCACCATTGTTGTTTGGCGGGGCCAGGCTGGATTCCAACCCGCCAGCTCAGGTGTACGTGGTTGGCGCCTTAGCCCATTGAGCCACAGGCGCCGAGCCAATACCCAGCTATTTTTAGAGACAAGGTCTTGCTCTGGCTCAAGGCTGGTCTCAAACCTGTCAGCTCAGGCAATCCACCTGCCTCAGCCTCCCAAATGCTGCGATTACAGGCATGAGCCACTGCGCCCAGCCCCAAGTCCCTACTTCTTAACTTGGCTGAGCCCTGGATGACAGAAGAGAAGTTGAAGCTGGAAAAGAAATATCAATATCATAGAATAAATATTCAAACATTAGAATCTAATTTTTATAAACTCCCCTTTTATCTAGTTTCATTCCATCATCACAACAACCTGTGAGGTAGCAGGGTTGACCATAACATTCCCATTTTCACAGATGAGGTAACTGAGGGTTCAAAGGCACTTGCCAAGCTATATAGCTAGTAACTGACAGACCTAGCCCTTGAGCTTAGATCTTCTAATTCCCATATCCTACATTTTCTACCATCTGACCCCTTTATTGTCCTCTAGAGACAAATGTAGGGAAGGGGACTGTGTACTCTCTCCCCTCCTCCACCTCCAGGGTCTCAGGAGAGCAGGGGATAGAAAGATAAGGGGGGGGGTGCCTGTTGGGGACAACCCACCAGATAACCAGTTGGGCCTTGTGCCTCCCCACCAACGGCCACTCCCTTATCAGCCCAGCCCCCACGCCCACCATGGGTAGAGTATTGTCTCCAAACCAGAAACCCAAAGCCTCAACCCTTTTTCTCTTCTGAAACTTGTAGTTGGGAGGGAAATAGATGAGCCTCCTCTGGATCCCATTCTATTGACAAATAGAAAATAGGAGGGGGCTTAGTCTAAGAAGCAAGTGGTAACTAGTCAGGAGTCTCTGACTAGTTGTATGTGCCATGTGTACATGTCCCCTCTTCTATGTCATCTAGCAGTGTAAGGCTCCTGGCATACCATTTTCTGAGCAGAAGTGGTGTTAAATTTGTAGCTGGGTATAAACCCCAAGTACCCCTGCCACTCTGTGTTTTCCTTCCCCACAAGATAGGAGGGGAAACTGAGGCATGACTCCAAAGGTTCTGATACCAAACATACTTCCACAGGTCCCCAGAACCTTATTGCATTTGGAAGAGTAACTATATTGGCTACATTTGAGCCCCCACCCCAATTTAGATACAAAATCTATTTTGTTCCTTGGGGAAAAGAGACAAAAGAAGACCCTGTGCCAAAATGTGTTATTTAATTCTCTCCCCAGGGCCCCCTCCTCACAATGTAGGCAAAAGGTGGGTCCCAGAGGGGCTCAGACTGCACAGTCCCTGAAGGTACCAAGAGTCAGAGCCAGTGTGTGTCTGCACACACGTGTGCCTCATCTTGCCTGGCAGGCTTCCACCCTCAGCTCGCCCCAACACGCCTATCAAGGGCTGGAACGCAGCAGCCGCAGGCAGGATCAAGGTGCCAGCAACAGGCCCTCTCTCCACATTCACATGCTCCAAGAACAGCACACACAGCTTTCTCATGCCAGGCAGGACTAAGCCTGTGTCTCAGGAAAGAGTCCCCACCCAGTTCCCAAGTGTCTCCCAAGTGTCTCAGATAGTGTGAGAGAGACTAAGGCCACCAGGAAAGCCCAAGCTCACACATCCCACCAGGTGCCAGGCCTGGGTAATGAATCCCACAATCTACATTCTCAGACCTGGCCCTCATCCCCTACCTAGACAGTTCTTTGCCCAAAATCATAACTACCCCTGCTCCCTTAATTTCATAGCCACTTGAGGAAGAAATGCAGCTGAAGAATCTGAAGAGAAAAAATGCAGGATACATGGGTCATCTTCAATTCTGAAAAAAGCCTCAGAGCCTATTCTCTCTCTAAAGGACAGACAGACATTGCCTAAGGCTGGGTAATAGTTTCTCGAAGTGCTAAAGCCCAGAGCTCTGGGGCCTCTGTTTGTACCTCCAGTGAATGGACACAAACTCAGCATCTCTCCAGAGCCATAGCAACTCCCAGTAGCCCCAACACAAAAAGGGGAGGGACATCACCCAGACCATCTGTCCCTGTGGCTGCCTGTCCCCAGCAGCAGGGATAGAGGGAGTAAGGTGGGGGTAGAGGGGTATGTCATCTAGTCCTGGAGTCAGACATAGCCACCCTCTAGCAATCTGGGAGCCTTTTGGGAGGGGTAAGAGGAGAAGAGCCCAGAACTAGTAAAGTTTTCTCAGGATGGAAGCTGCCTCCTGGGGTTGATGGGGGGGTACCTCCAGCTGGGAGGGAAACCAGCCTGACCTGAGGGCGGGGCCCCTCCCTTTGGGGCCTAACTATAGGTCAGCAGGCCTAAGAGCCCTGGACTGGCTTCTACAAGCTGGGGTACTTCTCCCCAGTCAGCACACCAGGCCTGGTACAGACTGAGGGCCTTCCGCCCACCCTGGACAGGCTTGCAGGGTGCCCAGACTTACCTGGGAGAACTGGGGGGCCAAGAGAGGTGCAGGGAGCGGCTGGAAGCCCAGAGGGGCCCTGGCAGGGGTCAGAGCTGAGGGGGGCCCAACTTCAGCTGCTCATGTCCCGAGTGGGACAGGCAGGCCTGGCTGGGAGCTCCACTCCGCCGGCCGCACAAAGACTCGCACGCACGGCTTCGGCCCACTCCACGGTGGCCACAGCACCGGGGGAAAGTTACAATGGCCACTGGGCTGGGGGTCGGGGGCCAGAGAGCCGGACTGGGTGGTTGGGGGCCGCGGGGAGTCCGGAGCCTTCTTTGTTTGCAAGGTTTCCCTCAACAATGGCTGCTCCGCTCTTTCCTCTCTCCTCCTCCTCCTCCTCAGCTCTCCCTGCCGCCGCCTCTTGCTGCCTCTGCCTCCGAGCAGCCCGCCCGCCTCCCCAAGCCACCGGGCCCCTCTGCTGGGGGCACCAGGAGAGGCAGGGCCCGGCACTCACACTCACTCACACTACCACACTCAGACACACACGCAGCGCTGCCGGCTCCCTTCCTTTCCTCCCTTTCTCTCCCTGCCTCCCTCCCTCCCTCCCTGCTCGCCCTCTCCGAGCCTCTCTCAGAATGAGGCCCCAGGGCGGGCGGAGGGTGGAGCTGCCCCCACCGGCCCCGCCCCCTCCATGCGAGGCTAGGGGAAGAGCGAAAGAGGGAGGGAGGGAGAGAGGCAGGCTGGGACAGAGGGACTGCTGAGAAAAACAAAAGAGAGACAGAGACTGGGAGAGACAGGGGACGGATTGGGCCGGGAGAGACCTGGATGGAAGGAAGGCTTGTGGGGGCCAGGAACGAAATGCAGGCTCCCCCTCCAAGCCCCAGGGGTGGTGGTCAGGAGTGAGCAGAGGACCCAAAGCCACAGGCAGGGATGCAGGAGGGTCCGCTCTTCTCAGCAGACTCCCCAATATCTTCAAACCACCTTCCATAACTCCCCCAAATTTCTCTTCCTCTTTCCCTTCATGTGTCGGGTCAAAAGCTGGCCTGGGCTGCCACTCTGGGTTCCCCTGGTGAAATCCCAAAGCAGCTGAGGGAGGCTCCAGGGGGTTATTTTTGACAGAGACACACACATTCTGACTTCAGTCTGTAAACACTAATTGGAGGGAAGGGGACCCTCCAGGCTTCCCTGCCCTCAACCAACGCAGCTAAGTTCCAAGCCCTGCCTTAGATTCTCCTTAACAAGAAGCCCCTTCCCCACCATTACCAGTGAAGACGTGTGGCTGCCAGGGAAAGAGGTGCTGTTACAGCTACAGAAGGCAAACTTACCCATCTATGAGTTTCCAGAGGAAGCCTAGGCTGTTGTTGAATCCTTCCCACCACCCAGGAAAAAAAAAGACTCAGTGAACCCATTTTCCAATCCAGTGGGGGGGGGACCCAAAAGAGGGGGTATTTCTAAATCTTGGGGAGTGGTCCAGGCTCTTCTAGACACGATAGGAAAGGAAAACCCTCTCTCTCTCTCTCTTTCTCTCACAAACACATACACACACACATACACACACACACAGAGGAAGGTACCTCCTACTTCCTTCTTTGCAAATTGAGTGTTTGCTCCTCTGCTTGCCACCCCCCACACACACACACTGTATTTACACATAACTCCAAGGAGTGGATTTCTCATGACATACACACTGTTTAACTGTGCAATAATATTGCACCTGGCTGTGTGAACATCCCGTTACACATAAATGACACATCTAACTTTCACAAAAATCATGTACTTGATACACACTTCAATCTGTGATCTATCTTAAACCCTTAATACTCAAAGCCTGCACATACACCCATACACACAATGTCATACACATCGGGACCTGTAACTCTCATGCACCCTGAAACTGTGTTACTCCCCCTAACCCTATGACAGACTACCACATATACACCCTGATCATTTGTTACACTTAACCCATTAACTATCCTCCCTAAATCTATACACCATTCCTCATCTCTAGGTGGCCATATGATCCACCCCAGTTTTCACAAACATATTAAAATCTATGACATTTAGTCAAGTCCTGCAACATACACCTACCACCATGACCTAAGACATACCCATTGACTCCCAAATTTACAACCCAGGGATAGCCACACTCCTCCCCCAATGACAGGATAATTCTTAACATTTATTTTCTGCCTTTAAACTTTCCAAAGTGTATTCACAGGCAGTACTTCAAGAGATCGTTATTACACATAAAACTGAATATCCTAACAGTGAGATCTTAATAGGAGGGCCCTGGGGCTAGAACCCTGGATGTCTAAACCTACTAGATACAAGCCCAGCCCTGAGGCATTGCAGCCATTCCTACTCCCTTCTCCCTCCAGGCCTCAAATGACTGCCCACATGGGGAAGGGGAATGGGTAAATGCTCTGGCTTCAGCCCCCAGCCCAGAGCTCAGAACCTTTACCAGCCTTTCTCCTCAAACTAGGGAAATTTTAAGGGCCCTCCTGTCCCACAGTGGGGAAAAGGGAAATATCAATTGCCAAGATGTATCAAGATTCTGGCACAGCATCCAAATAGGCCCTCTCCTAGTTCTCCTTCTCTACCAAGTCTGCTTCTCTCCCTGCTCTGACCCAATTCCCCCAGTCGCACAGGGGCAGAAGAGGTCCAGCCAAACAGTATGAGTAAGAAGGCCTTAAAATCAGTGGTAGGGGAACCAGCAAAAATTACAAAGATGATAAGGGAGAGTATTCCTCCTGCAGGTGAGGATTCAAAGGACAGCAGCCAGCCCTAGCCCACAGGATGAGGTACCAGCACTGCCCCCTACCCGGGCCCCTGGGGCTCCCTGACCCAGGCCTCCAGTGTGCCTGCCCCCCTTCCTTTGTCTGTGCCCGGCCTCCCGTTGGCCTGGCGCTCTGCCATCCTCCTCTCCTGGCTCCCAGCCGCCACCACTGCTGCCTCCTCCCCTCCCCCTACTTCTCCCTGCCTTAACCCTTCTGAGCCACATGCTGCCCCAGACAGGCCCTGGCCCCTTCAGCATCTTGTCCAGGATGATGCCCCTAGTAGAGGTTCTCCCTGTCCCTGGTCATTTCAGCCACAGAAGGTGTTCCCCACCCCAGGAGCACTATGGGAGTTAGGCGTCTGTACATGTATATCTTGTGGTGTGTCAGCGTGTGCATGTGTGTGGGTCTGCGTGTGCTCTGGCTTCCTTCAGTCACATGTGTGGGGCATGTGCTGTCTCTGCCCGGATGGGGGAGGAGGAGGAGCCCGGAGACAGCAGAGCACAAAGGAGAGTCTCAGACAGTCAGGCAGGCAGGCAGCAGGCAGGCCTGCCAGGGTGCCTTAGCCCTCACCTCAGGGCTGCTCAAGGTTGGGGGGGTGGGGACAGGTCTTTGGGTCTGGACTGCTACATGCCACTATGATGCTCTTGTGTCCAAGCATTTGCTTCCATCCACCAATGCAAGCCAATCCCTTCTTTCACCCTAACTCCTACCATTCCCCACCTCCAGTCTACTTTTGAGCCCCTCCCCACATGGTTCTCCTTGAAGTCTAACCTCCATTCATCCCCTAAGGCTTCTTCACAATCAGGAAAAAGACTCCCCACTCTTAGCCATTTTTTGCACCCTCTCCCTCAGTCAAGCCACCAGACACACAAAAGGAACACGCCTTTTGGAGCACTGACTGAAGTTGTCTGTCCCCTTACCTTCACACACACACATACACATATCCCTGGGCATGTGTCCTCTTCCTTTCCCCATGCTGTTCCCAAAGACACCAAAGAGGTAACTTTCTGTCTCTTCCCACTGGAACCAGGTACCCTGAGTCAACTTCAGGGCCAATCTCCCATCTGCCTTCAGCCTGACAACCTTCCCCTTACCCACTGTTTGTAGGAATGAAAAATCAAAAGTTAAGACTCCAGGGGCGGTGCCTGTGGCTCAGTGAGTAGGGCACCGGCCCCATATATTGAGGGTGGCAGGTTCAAAACCGACCCAGGCCGAAGTGCAAAACAAAAAAATAAATAAATAAAAATAGCCGGGCATTGTGGTGGGAGCCTGTAGTCCCAGCTACTCGGGAGGCTGAGGCAAGAGCATTGCCTAAGCCCAGGAGTTGGAGGTTGCTGTGACCTGTGTAACGCCACAGCACTCTACCGAGGGTGATAAAGTGAGACTCTGTGTCTACAAAAAAAAAAAAGTTAGGACTCCAGCCTCTGGCTTGTTCAAAGTCTTAATTTCTGCTCTGTTTGTGTGCAATGATGGAGGTTCAGGGCTCTGGGTTGGGCTAAGAGCATGGAAAGATCTGAACAGGGTACCTGGCATGAGACAATTATAAAGGAGAAAATACATACAACATGCACACCAAACTGGTAGGAGGGGACATGATGGGGCCAGGCAGGTTTCCAGATTGGCAAGCTCTTCTCTCTCCTCCTTTTCTGTGCCCTCTGCAGCAGGAGTCAGGGTTCTCATACCCAGATATTCTAGGATCCTCGGGGTCTCTTGGCCTTGCCTCTGGGCCCCATAGCCCTTGAACATCAACCTCAGCAGACACCTGAAGTGTGTGCCCAGCCCAGCTTGGCCTAGGTCACATGATTTTCAAGGAAGCTTCCACACTGGCAGCTTCTCTTGGGGATTGGGGGTGGGAGGGTGTACAATTGTTAAAGTATGGGCCTCTTAGAGAGCTGGGCATCTGGAGGGGCTAAGGGTCAAAACCAGGCTAGATTCAGGGACATTGACTTCCAGGAGAAAGCTGACTATAGCCTGTGACAGAAGGGCCAACTCCAGGAATCAGAGTTCTGGAGATGGGGACAGACAGTATGTTCTAAGGCCCTCTGTAGACTACCTCTCCAGTCACATGGCTCCTCTATTTCCTCCTGGCAGTGAGGTAGAACTTCTTCTCCTCCAGGACAAAGCTCAGACCCAGGCTTTCCCTGGCAAGAGCTGGTATGTATTTGGGGGATTCAGGGATCTAAGCCTGGGTCCTCAAGTTTTCACTCTGGAGTCAAGCAATTTGCTCCCTCCAGCTCACCTCTCCACAAATCATTCTATTTCCTAGCCTGCCTGGGGCTGCCAAATTCTCCCTCCCACTAGGGCAGAGATGCCAGGCCCAAGGGCCCAATTATCTGGCACCCCCTAGGAGTACCTTCTGTCCCTCAGGAGGGCCACCCTTCCCTGGCAACAGGCAGGAAAAGTTGGATGGGGGACAAGATGGGCCCCAACCGATACCTCCCTGCAAACAGGGTCCTCAGAAACAGCCTGAGAGGGGGTGTCACAGGCAATAGGTAGCAGGGTGGGGGGGGGGTGACCCAAACCAGCCAATCACAACTCTATGATGACCTGGGGGGGGGGGTGTCAAAAGTCTAGAGTTACTTCTGATTGGCTAACCACCTGGAATTCTGAGAATTTCAGCCCCCCCAGCCCCTCCCCAATTAGCCTCCACCCTCACCTCCAAAAAAAAAAAAAGAAAAAGAAAAAAAAATACACTTAAGCTACCCCCAGAGCCTCCTCCCAGTGCTTTGGAGGTGCTGCGCATTTACACAGATAGGAAAAAGCCTACCCGCCGGACCGAGGCCCCGCATGCTCCTTACAGTCCCCTCTACCCCCCATGCCATCTACGCCCCCCAAAGTTCTTGCCAAACATGCGGTGAGGGGTCCGCGGGGAAGGTTAGGCAGGGAGGGGCCAGGCGGCCGCGCGCCCCACTCACCAGGACAAGCACAGCCCACTGACATCTTCACATCGCCCGCCGCTGGGGGCCCAGCCGAGTCACGGTGCCTGCCCCTCGCGAGGACAGGCCGGGCATGAGCCGCTGCCGCCGCCCGCGGCCCCCGCTGCCCTCGCAGCCGGCCCGGCCCGGCCTCGGCCCTGTACGCGCGGCCCTGGGCTGCAGCAAGGGGCCTGTCAGGCGCTGAACAGACAGGAAGGAAGCCAGGCAGGAAAGCGAGCTGCCTCTGCGTGTGTGCGTCCTGGGAGTGTGTGTCCGTGTGTGCGCGTGTGCGTGTGCGTGTCTGTGCGCTCCCGCCGCCCTCCCCGCCGTCGCCGCTAGCCCCCCTCTCCCTGGCGCTCGCGCTCTCGCTCTCCCTCTCTCTGGCGTCGACTCTCCAGCCCCAGCTCGGCAGGGCCGGGCTTTATTAATATGCTAATTATCCTGCTAGTGGGAGGGGAAAGCTGTGTCAAAGTGACCCGGGCTAGTGCTCTGCAAGGGACTACGTGCGTGCGCCACGCTGCGGGCGGCGAGGGGCAAGAACGTTCAGGGAACGGCATGCATGTGACGCAGCTTTTAAAAAAAGAGACGGAGGCACAGACCCCAGAAAGGAAAGCGAAGGGGGATAGGAGGCGAAGCCTCACACCCGGTGTCGGTCCTCCGGGTGGCGCCGGGTTGGGAGCATAGCTGAGCCGAAGCGGGAGCAGGAACTGAGGAAGGCGGAGCCAGGGTGGGCGGTGAAATGTAGCTCGCTCTCAACCCGGGCCGCGCTCCAGGACTGCCGACCACCTGCCTGTGGTCCCTGCTGAGACCCCAGCTTTATTTTTAAGACCCCTTGTTAAGCGTCCCTACTCCAAGCTGTTTGCACGGGAAAGGGGCAGAATCCTAGTTTTTGTAGCAACCCTCAACTCAACCTTCCCCTGAATTAACCATTCCTCCTTTGCCTGTTAAACCAGCTGAGACGAGAGTTAAAAGGATTAATTAAGTGGGGTCCCCGCCCTCCCCAGCCTAAGAGCTAGGGATCTGCGTTTTGCTGGGAGGAGGGGACTGCGGAATGACCACCAGGTTGGACTGGGGAGGGGGTTTGAGATAAACAGACCCTCCTCCTCCTGGCAGGCTCTGACACATCATTCAAGATACTCTTCTCCCTTCCCCCTTTTCTCCACCCAGCTTTGGCGCCTTCCTTCCCCCATCCTATCTCCCCTCCCCACTCCTCCAGGAAACTACTCTCCTTTGGAGACTGAGAACAGGAACCAGACCCCTCCAGTGTCCCCAACCCGTAGAGACGTTGGCCAGAGATGGGAGGGTTGCTGGGGGGATGATCTGGACAGTCAATGTCAGGAACACGCCTTCCCTAGGGAGGAGCCTTGCAACCTTCAGGCATTCCTCAAGGACTCCCCAACCCAGCCATAGGAGGGGAGGGGCTCCATCTCCATCCCTTCCCAAAAGCTCAGCCTTAGCTGCCTCATAAACAGGAAATACCTATCAGCCAGGAGGGAGAAGGGGAGAGAGGCATGGAACAGAGTTGGCCTCCTCCCTCTTGGGGGTCCCTAGCGGCTAGGTTCTCTTCCTTAAGCTTCAGGTGGGCTCCACGGGTAGATGCTGGGGACGTGGACTAGTCCCCTCATTCCAGGGTATCAGGCCCAGACTGGGAAGGGGTTTCTCCCCTTTGTTACTTGGAGGGGAATTGGTTGAAAAGGCTGTTTGATTCCCTCACTTTGGTGGAGTCTGCACAGCTGGCTTGACTGACTGGGTGAGGGTTACAGATGTGGAGGCCTAAGTGTTTATAAAACCCCTTCTCTCCACCTTAGGTTTTTGCTGCTGGAGTATTAAAGGATGGAAGGGTGCAGAGTCTGGGGTTTGTAAAAAAGGGTGGCTCAGTGGGTAGGGCGCCAGTCCCATATACCTAGGGTGGCGGGTTCAAACTCAGCCACAGCCAGCTAAAACAGCAGTGGCAACTGCAACAAAAATAGCTGGGCGTTGTGGCAGGTGCCTGTGGTCCCAGCTACGTGGGAGACTGAGGCAAGAGAATTGCTTAAGCCTAAGAATTTGAGGTTGCTGTGAGCTATGACGCTACAGCACCCTACTGTGGGCGACAGAGTGAAACTGTGTCTCAAAAAAGAACAAAAGGTAGGGGGGCCTGCCTAGGAATGGGGACCTCCTTCTCCTGTGTTTAGGAAGTGCAGAGAGAGCTCTATATTGTGGTTTCCTGTCCTCATCACCTGGGGACATGACTGAAGCGATCCACATTCACACAAGTATTTCCTTGGCAGCATCGCCTGCTTGGGCTCACCTCCTCCCCACATTTTCTCAGACAGAAGTCAGTAGAGGGAGTAGAGAAAACCTAAAGCCACAGAACGCCAACTTGGAATTTTAGTTACCTAGGTTTCAATTCAAGCTTTGCCCCTCACAACCTGAATGACCTAGAGTAGATAGCTTACTACTCAACTCTGAACTCTACCATTACCCTCTGTAATCATTTTGTACAGTATGATGAGACTGATGAGACTCAAATTAGATAATGTACACCCAGTCACCTAGCCTAGTGCCAGCCACATAGTCAATACTCAGTAGACATTAGTTTCTTTCTTCTTCTTCTTTTTTTTTTTTTTTTGGAGACAGAGTTTCACTATGTCACCCTCAGTAGAGTGCTATGGCATCACAGGTCACAGCAACTTCAAACTTTGGGGCTTAAGCCGCAGCTGCCCAAGTAGCAAGGACTTCAGGCACCTGCTACAATGCCCAGCTATTTTTTGCTTGTAATTGTCATTGTTGTTTAGCAGGGCCAGGACAGGCTTGAACCCGCCAGCCTAGGTGTATGTGGCTGGCACCCTATTCACTCAGCTCAGCTACAGGCATCAAGCCTCTTTCTTCTCTTTTAGAGATTGTCTATAATTCCAAGGGGGCTGGATTGGCAGATGATTTGAGATGGTGTGTGTAGGAGGGACTGCCTTGATTCCTTTCTCTAATGTCCTTGAATTTGCCTTCCTCCAATCCTCTGACCACTTACCCCTAAGGCCAGTTATTCCGAATAACTAGCTTGGTCAGATTCCATGGTAATCACCAATCACCTGGGTAGATGAGGAGTATTACAATCCACCCTATAAAGTCTTTGCCTCCTCTGAATCTGAGATGTCTTGTTTCTTTTTTTTTGAGACAGAGCCTCAAGCTGTCACCCTGGATAGAGTGCAGTGACATCACAGCTCACAGCGACCTCCAATTCCTGGGTTCAAGTGAGTCTCTTGCCTTGGCCTCCCAAGTAGCTGAGACTACAGATGCCCGCCACAACGCCCAGCCATTTTTTGGTTGCACCCATCATTGTTGTTTGGTAGGCTCGGGCTGGATTCGAACCCACCAGCTCAGGTGTACATGGCTGGTGCCTTAGCCTGTTGAGCCACAGGTGCTGAACCTGAATCTGAGGTTTCTCTTAGGTTATACATATGAATGTGGAAGGCAAGGGAGGAAAACAAAACCACATTTGTTTAGCATGCAGTAGGGCAGACACTGTGCAAGATGTTTCAAATCTGCGATTTCATTTACTTTTCACAAGGACCTTTGAAAGAAGATGCTATTACCTAGTAAATAAGCAAGAAAACTGAAGTCTGAATTCCTCTAAGAGTGGTCTTACTTTTAAAAAACAAAAAAAAGAAAGAAAAAAGAGTGGTCTTACTCTTGTCATAAAGGTTGGAGTGCAGTGGCATGATCATAGCTCACTGTAGCCTCAAACTCCTGGGCCAAAGCCATCCTACTGCTCCAGCCTCCAGAGTAGTTGGGAATATATAGGTGGTTGCACCACTGCATCCAGCTAATTATTTTTTTTTGGAGGGACAGAGTCTCACTTTGTCACCCTTGGTAGAGTGCCATGGCATCGTAGCTCACAGCACCCTCATACTCTTGGGCTCAAGCAATTCTTTTGCCTGAGCCTCCCAAGTAGTTGGGAGCCCACCACAATGCCTGCCGGGCTAACCAACTGATTTGTTTTTATTTTTTATATTATTTATTTATTGAGACAGAGTCTCACTATTTCACCCTCAGTAGAGTGCTGTGGCGTCACTGAAACCTCCAACCCTTGGGCTTAAGTGAATCTCTTGTCTCAGCCTCCCAAGTAGCTGGGACTACAGGCGCCTGCCACAATGCCCGACTATTTTTTTTGTTGCAGTTGGTCATTGTTTTAGCTGGCCCAGACTGGGTTCGAACCCACCAGCTTAGGTGCTTGTGGCCAGCACCCTACCCACTGAGCAATGGGCATCACCCTTTCTTCTTCTTCTTTTTTTTTTTGTAGAGACAAGAGTCTCACTTTATCACCCTCGGTAGAGTGCTGTGGCGTCACACAGCTCACAGCAACCTCCAACTCCTGGGCTTAGGCAATTCTCTTGCCTCAGCCTCCCGAGTAGCTGGGACTATACGCACCCACCACAATGCCCGGCTATTTATTTGTTTTGTTTTGCAGTTCCTCAGAGGCTGGGTTTGAACCTGCCACCTTCAGCATATGGGGCCGGTGCCCTACTCGCTGAGCCACAGGTGCCGCCCCACCACCCTTTCTTAAAGTTTTGTAGAGACAGGGTCTCAACCCAGGCTATTCTGGAACTCTTGACTAAGATTACAGGTGTGAGCCACCTCATTTGCCAGACTGGCCTAAAGTTCTTGGTTTGTTTGTTTGTTCTAGAGACAGAGTCTCACTATGTCGCGCTCAGTAGAATGCTGGGGCGTCACAGCTCACAGCAACCTCAAATTATTGGGCTCAAACCATTCTCTTGCCTCAGCCTCCCAAGTAGCTGGTACTACAGGTGCCTGCTACAACACTTGGCTGTTTTTTTGTTGCAGTTGTCTTTGTTGTTTAGCAGGCTGGGCTGGCTTGAACCCACCACCTGCTATGTGCCTGTAACCCAAACTTCTGAACTACCAGTGCCAGCCTAAAGTTCATTTTTGAATTTGCCTGTAAAACACTCTTCTCCCTTTCTTCACCTATTAAACTAGCCTCCGTAGTTTTAGCTTCACTTTCTCTGGGAAGATTAGCTACCCCTTCCATTCCCACTGGTGTTTTGTTTTTTTTTTAGAGACAGAGTCTCACTATGTCACCCATGGTAGAGTGTGGTGACATCACAGCTCACAGCAACCTCCAGCTCCTGGGCTTAGGCGTCTGAATTGCCTTAGCCTCCTGAGTAGCTGGGACTACAGGCACCCGCCACAACATCCAGCTATTTTTTTATTGCAATCTGACTGCCTTTGGCATATGGGGCCAGCGCCCTATTCACTGAGCCACAGGTGCCGCCCTCCCACTGACATCTTAGCTGATCTAGGGACCCAGTTTCCTCTAAGGAAATACCATCTCAATACTGTTGAATGAGTGATGAAGGTAAGTGACTTTGGCTCCTAGAGCAACCAGGGTTAGGGAAGTTAGGTAACTTTCCCAAGGTCACACAGCTAAAAAGCACTTGACCTAGTATTCTATCCCTTTGCCTTACTTTTCATTTGGGTAGAGAGAGAACCTGACAATGTCTTGGGCTAGGTGAGGTGCTGTAATCCTAGTACTCTGGGAGGCCAAGGCAAGTGGATTGCTTGAGCTCAGGAGTTCAACACAAGTCTTAGCCAGAGTGAGACCCATGTCTCTAGAAAATAGCTGGGCAGGCTTGGCGCCTGTGGCTCAATGGGCTAAGGCACCAGCCACGTGCACCTGTGTTGGCGGGTTCAAATCCAGCCCGGGCCCGTCAAACAACAATGACAGCTGCAACCAAAAAAAAAAGGCGTTGTGGCGGGCACCTGTAGTCCCAGCTGTGAGCTGTGATGATGCCATGACACTCTACCCGGGGTGACAAATTAAGACTCTCAGAAAAAAGAAATAAAAAGAAGGCTCGGTGCCTGTGGCTCAACAGGCTAAGGTGCCAGCCATGTACACCTGAGTTGGCGGGTTCGAATCCAGCCCAGACCTGCCAAACAACAATGACGGCTGCAACCAAAAAATGGCCGGGCATCGTGGCAGGCACTTGTAGTCCCAGCTACTTGGGAGGTGGAGGCAAGAGACTCGCTTGAGCCCAGGAATTGGAGGTTGCTATGAGCTGTGATGCCACGGCACTCTCTCCAGGGTGACAGCTTGAGGCTCTGTCTCAAAAAAAAAGAAAAAGAAATAAAAAGAAAAAGGAAATTATGAGTCAGTTATATAATCAGATGAGTCTTCGGTGACCATGGAGTCAGAGAAGAACAAATGATTGGAGGTTTCCAATGGTTGATGGCTTTAAGGTTTTCCTTCATTGTCCCTAGGAATGCATCTAAGAAGGGGATTAGTAGCCACCATACTCCTGTTCAGGTAGAACTGAAGATGTAGAGATATATTCATATCTTTTTTGGGTAGATTCCTTGCAGCCACTAGCATTATCTAAATAGATCATTTCTTCGGGTGCTGAATAAAACAAAAGTGGGAAAATGGGCTCAGTGCCTGTAGCACACTGGTTATGGTACCAGCCACATACACCAATGCTGCTGGGTTCAAACCTGGCCTGGGCCAGCTAAACAGCAATGACAACTGCAACAAAAAATAGCTCAGCGTTGTGGCAGGTGCCTGTAGTCCTAGCTACTTAGAAGGCTGAGACAAGAGAATCACTTAAACCCAAGAGTTTGAGGTTGCTGTGAGCTGTGACGCCACACACTCAATTGAGGAGGACATAGTTAGACTCTGTCTCAAAAAAAAAAAAAGGCAAAATGTTCTGCTTTAATTTACCTTTGTTTTTTTTCCTCAAAGCTTAATCACCATAGGGGCGGTGCCTGTGGCTCATCCAGTTGGGCACTGGCCCCACATACCGAAGGTAGCGGGTTCAAACCTGGCCTTGGCCGAACCGCAAAAACAAATAGCCAGGCGTTGTGGCAGGCGCCTATAGTCCCAACTACTCTGGAGGCTGAGGCAAGAGAATGGCCTAAGCCCAGGAGTTGGAGGTTGCTGTGAGCTGTGTGATGCCACAGCACTCTACCAAGAGCCATAAACTGAGACTCTCTCTCTACAAAAAAAAAAAAAAAAAAAAGATGCTGAGTCCAGAAGAGAGCATAGGATTTTGAGAATGTGTGCAGTCAGTGAAACAATGCCAACATCCAACATTGGAACACCCAAATTTCCAGAGTGTGCCAGGACC
>CAUYON010005992.1:0-17111 GCA_963573935.1 Arctocebus calabarensis | reverse complement strand
TTTTTTTTTTTTTTTGAGACAGAGTCTCAAGCTGTCACCCTGGATAGAGTGCCATGGCATCACAGCTCATAGCAACCTCCAATTCCTGGGCTCAAGCAAGTCTCTTGCCTCTGCCTCCCAAGTAGCTGGGACTACAGGCGCCCGCCACAATGCCCGGCCATTTTTTGGTTGCAGCCGTCATTGTTGTTTGGTGGGTCCTGGGGCTGGATTCGAACCCGCTAGCTCAGGTGTACGTGGCTGGCGCCTTAGCCCGTTGAGCCACAGGCGCCAAGCTGGTCTGTAATTTTCTTTAGTAATTTTTTTAATTTTTTATTTTTGAGACAGAGCCTCAAGCTGTCACCCTGGATAGAGTGCTGTGGCATCACAGCTCACAGCAACCTCCAATTCCTGGGCTCAAGCGAGTCTCCTACCTTCGCCTCCCAAGTAACTGGGACTACAGGCACCAGCCATAACGCCTGGCCATTTTTTGGTTGCAGCCATCCTTGTTGTTTGGTGGGCCTGGGCTGGATTCAAACCTGCCAGCTCAGGTGTACGTGGCTGGCACCTTAGCCCGTTGAGCCACAGGCACGGAGCCAGTTTTTTTTAATTTCTTGAGACTGTCTCAAGCTGTCACCCTGGGTAGAAGTTCCGTGGGCTTACAGTCCACAGTAATCCCAAACTCCTGGGCCTACACAATTCTCCTGCCTCAGCCTCCCAAGCAACTGGGACCACAGGCACCCAGTGCAATGCCTGGCCATTTTTGTTATTGTTGTTGTCATTGTGGTTTTAGCTGGCCTGGGCTAGGCTTGAACTTGTGGGCTGTAGTGTATGTGGCTGGTACTCCACCCACTGAGCCTCGGGCGGGTCTGTAAATTTCTTTTTTTGTACTGTCTTCATTTGGTTTTGGAGTCAGGGTAATACTACCTTTATAAAATTAACTGGAAAGTAATCCCTTTCTTCTGTTTTCCTGAAGAGATTGTGTAGAATTTTTTTTTCTCTCCCTCTTTTTTTTTTTTTTTTTTGAGACAGAGTCTCAAGCTGTCACCCTCGGTAGAGTGCCATAGCATCACAGCTCACAGCTACCTCCAACTCTTGGGCTTAAGCAATTCTTTTGCCTCAGCCTCCCAAGTAGCTGGGATCACAGGCGCCCGCCACAATGCCCAGCTATTTTTTGTAGCTGTCTTTGTTGTAGTTTTCTTTGTTGTCGTCTGGTGGGCCCGGGGCTGGATTGCAACCCGCCAGCTCCAGTGTATGTGGCTGGCACCTTAGATGCTTAAGCCACAAGCCCCAAGCCAATTGTGTAGAATTTAATTATTCTCTGAATGTTTTGTAGAATTTTCCAGTGAAACCATCTGGATCTGGAACTACTGGGAAGAAGGAGACTGGGTTTCATTACAAATTTAATTTTCTTAATAATTTTAAGGCTATTCAAATTATCTACTTCATACTGGATGAATTGTAGTTGTTTGCGTGGGGGGGGGAGAATTGGTTCATTCCATTTAATTTGCCAAATTTATATATGGAGGATATTTTACAGGATAGTTTACAGGATATTGGTTTCCTTTGGCTGCTGTAACAAATTAACATAACTAAATGGTTTTAAACAGCAGAAATTTGTTCTCTCACACTTCTGGAGTCCAGAAGTTCAAAAGCAGTACCCATGCACAAAAATTAAAGTGTTGACAGGACCATATGCTCTCCAGAGGGATAATCCATTTCATGCCTTTTCAAGCTTCTGGTAGCAACCAACATTCTTTGGCTTGTGGCCACATTACTTCAGTCTCTGCCTCCATGGTCTCATTTCCTTCTCCTCTGCTGGTTATGTCAAGGACACTTCTGATTGTACTTAGAGACTACTAGGATAATCTCCTTATCTTGATGACTACTTAATCACACCTGCAAAGACCCTTTTTCCAAATAAGGTAATATTTACAGGTTCTAGGGATTAGGACTTAATATGTTTGGAGACCTACTGAGGTTGAATAATGGCCTCCAAAGATACATGTACTTCGCTTTTTCTTTTTCTTTCCCTATTATGCTTCCCATAGTATTTCCCTGTTATCTTTTTTATGTCTACAGGGTCTATAGTAATATCTCTTATGTCATTCCAGATATGTTTCTCCTCTCTTTGAAAATTGTCAGTCTTGGCTCGGCGCCTGTGGCTCAGCCGGCTAAGGCACCAGCCACATACACCTGAGCTGGCGGGTTCGAATCCAGCCCGGGCCCCCCAAACAACAATGATGGCTGCAACCAAAAAATGGCTGGGTGTTGTGGCGGGTGCCTGTAATGCCAGCTCCTTGGGAGGTGGAGGCAGGAGACTCGCTTGAGCCCAGGAATTGGAGGTTACTGTGAGCTGTGATGCCACAGCACTCTATCCAGGGTGACAACTTGAGGCTCTGTCTCAAAAATAAAAAAATTGTCAGTCTTACTTGAGATGTATTGTTCTCCTTGTTTCATTCATTTTCTTTTTCTCTTTTCAGTTTTGTTAGCTTCCTTTTCTGTTTTCAATGTCATGGATTCCTGCTCTTATCTTTATTATTTCTTTCCCTCTGTTTGCTTTAGATTTACTTATTTTTCTAGTTTCTTGAGGTGGGAGTTTAGATTATTGATTTGAGACTTTTCTACTTTTCTAATGCATTTAGTACAACAAATTTTCTCCTCAGCACTGCTTTAGCTATGTCTCCCAAATTTTGGTATATTTCCATTATCAGTAAGTTTAGTGTAATTTTTAACTTCTTTTGAGAATTTCCTCTTTGGCCCATGGATTATTTAGAAGTATGTTGTTTAATTTCCAATTATTTAGAGATTTTTTGTGCTATTTTTTTTTTTTTTTTTTTTGAAATGGAGCCTCAAGCTGTCACCCTGGATAGAGTGCTGTGGCATCACAGCTCACAGCAACCTCCAATTCCTGGGCTCAAGCGAGTCTCCTGCCTCCGCCTCCCACGTAGCTGGGACTACAGGCGCTCTGCTACAACGCCCGGCCATTTTTTGGTTGCAGCCAGCATTGTTGTTTGGCGGGCCCAGGCTGGATTCAAACCTGCCAGCTCAGGTGTACGTGACTGGCGCCTTAGCCCGTTGAGCCACAGGCGCCGAGCCTGTGCTATGTTTTTATTATTAATTTCTACTTTAATTTCATTGTGGTCAGAGAACACACTGGGTATGATTTCATGTTTTTAATTTGTTGAATTTTATTTGATAGCCCAGGATATGATATTATATATATTCCTTGGGTACTTGAAAAGAATGAATATTCTGCTGGTGGTAGAGTGTTCAAGAAATATTTATTATATCCTGCGGGTTTATGATTCTGTTGAATTTTTCTCTGTCCTTGTTGATTTTGTATCTAGTTTTCCTGTCTACTTTAGGATTAAACTATAATTATGGATTAAAATAATCTTCAACTATAACCATGCATTTCTCTATCTCTGCTTTCAGTTCTATTGGGTTTTGCTTCACATATTTTATAGTTCTATTGTTTGATGCACACACATTTAGAATTGTTGCTCTTCTTCCAGATTGGCTCTTTTATCATTATACGATTTCTCTCTACGTCTCTGATAAAGCTTCTTTGCTCTGAATCCTACTTTACCTGATAAATGTATATCTATTTCAGAAGCCTCTCTTCCTTTTTTTTTTTTGTTTAATGTTAGTATGACATATCTTTCTTCATCTTTTTCCTTTCAACCTGCCTTTATTGCTTTCTTTAAAATAACTTTCTTTTTTTTTTTTTTTTGTAGAGACAGAGTCTCACTGTATTGCCCTGGTAGTGCCGTGATGTCACACAGCTCACAGCAACCTCCAACTCCTGGGTTAGGTGATTCTCTTGCTTCAGCCTCCCGAGTAGCTGGGACTACAGGCACCCGCCACAACGCCCGGCTATTTTTCTGTTTTGCAGTTCAGCCGAGGCTGGGTTTGAACCTGCCACTTTCGGCATATGGGGCCGGCACCCTACTCACTGAGCCATAGGCGCCGCCCCTAAAATAACTTTCTTATATGCAGCATCTAGTTAGGTCATGTTTTTGAATCCACTTTGCTAATATCTGTCTTTTAATTAGTACATTTAGACCATTTACATTCAATTTAATTGTTGATATGTTAGAACTGAAGCCTTGCATTTTATTTTCTGTTTTTTTTCTACTATTCATTTCTCTGTTTTCTTTCTCTGCCTTTCTGTGGGCCACTTGAACATTTTTTCAAAATTCTATTTTTATTTACCTACAGTGCTTTTGAAGATCTGTGTATAATTTTTCTTAGTGCTTTCTCTTTACATTACATGTACATAACTTATAACAGTCTCCTGGTTTACCAATTCAAGTGAAATATAAAAACCTCACTTCCCTTTATATTCCTTTGCTCTCCTCCATTTATGATTGTCTTAAATATTTCCTCTACATATTTTTAGGACTACATCAGACTGTATTGTAATTTTTGCTTCAACTGTCAAACATAATTTAGAAAATTCAAGAATAGAAGAAAGCTTATTATATTTACCCACATTTTTACATATTGTGTTCTTCCTTCCTTCCCAATGTTTATTGTTTCCTTTCTGTTTAGAGAAATTTATTTAACCATTCTTTGGGAATTTATGACAAATTCTCTTAGTTTTCCTTCATCTGAGAATATATCAATTTACCCTTTATTCCTGAAAGATATTTTCATAAGATATAGAATTTTGAGTGGATAGCTATTTTCTTTCAGCACTTGGAAAATATTTTTCCACTTTCTTATGAGCCCTATGCTTTCTGATAAAACCTCTGGGGTCATTGGAATAATTTTTCTCTATAGCCAAGGTGTTATTTGTCTCTCACTGCTTTCAAGTTTTTCCTTTGCCTTTAATTTTTAAAAGTTTGATTTTATTGTACTTAGGTGTGGATTTTTTTAGTTTATTCTGTTTTAGGTTCACTCAGTTCCTTGAATATGTAAGTTTATGCTTTTGTGCCAAATTTGGGGAGTTTTAAGGCATTATTTCTTTAAGCACTTTTTGGCCCTGGCCTCGTTCTCATTTCTTCCAAGACTCTGATGACGTGAATGTTAGATCATTTCTTTTAGTGCAATAGCTCCCAGAGGCTTTGTTCACTTTTTTCAATCTGTTTTCTCTCTGTTGTTCAGATTGAACAAAATTTATTATTCTACATTCAAGTTCACTGGTTCTTTCCTCTGTCTCCTCCATTCTATAGCTTAGTTCATTTATTGAGGTTTTTACTTTGGTTATTATATTTGTTAGTTCCAAAAATTCCACTTAATTCATCATTGTATTTTCTCTTTCTTTGCTGAACTTTCTTTGTTCAATTTTTCTATTTTTTCTTTTCTTTTTTTTTGCAATTTTTGACCAGGGCTAGGTTTGAACCTGCCACCTCCAGCATATGGGGCCAGTACCCTACTCTTTTGAGCCACAGGCGCTGCCCAATTTTTTTTTTTTTTTTTGTAGAGACAGAGTCTCACTTTATCGCCCTCGGTAGAGTGCCGTGGGGTCACACAGCTCACAGCAACCTCCAGCTCCTGGGCTTAGGCAATTCTCTTGCCTTCCTCCTGAGAAGCTGGGACTACAGGCGCCCACCACAACGCCCAGCTATTTTTCTGTTTTGCAGTTCGGCGGAGGACGGGTTTGACCCACCACCTTCGGTATATGGGGCTGGCGCCCCACTTGATGAGCCACAGATGCTGCCACTGACCTTCTTAATGGTATAAGACTAAATCTTTGCCCCTTATATTAGGAATAAGGCATCACTTTTTTTTTTTTTGAGACAGAGTCTCACTTTGTTACTCTGGGTGGAGAGCTGTAGTGTCATAGATCACAGCAACCTCAGACTCATGTGCTCAAGCAATTTTCTTACCTCAGCTTCCAGAGCAGCTGGGACTATAGGCACCTACCACCTGGCTATTTTTAGAAATGGTGTCTCACTCTAGTCAGGCTGGTCTCAAACCTGTGAGCTGAGGCAATCCACCTGCCTCAGCCCCCCAGAGTGCTAGGATTACAGGTATGAACCACCACACCCACCACACCCAGCAGGTACCACTTTTGTTCAACATAGCTATTTTTTGGGACAGGGTCTCACTCTTGCTCAAGCTGTTTTGAACTCATGAATTCAGGCAATCTACCCACCTCGGCCTTCCTGGGGATTCTATGTAATCCTATCACATAGAAAACTTTTACACAATAACCGCTCCACTGCAGCTAGACACTACAGAAAAAAACTTTGGCCCAGTGAAGGTTGAGTGAGAGGCATAGACTTTCACTCTATTGACTGGGAGGCTATAATAAGGCCTCTCTTAATACCTCTACTGAGTGGGGCTAGAGAAGGCCAGGTAGAGATCAGGGACTTCTTCTTTTTTTCTTTTTTTTGAGATAGACTCTTAAGCTGTCACCCTATTTTTTGTTGTCATTGTTGTTTGGCAGGCCCGGGCTGGATTCAAACCTCCCAGCTCCAGTGTATGTGGCTGGTGCCCTAGCCGCTGAGCTACAGGCACTGAGCCCAGGGACTTCTATTCTTGTAACAACATACCCTCCACCCTTGGTGTCAATAGAGACTGGTTTTTACCTCCACCTAGCAGTAATGAGGTGTCCTTCTCTCTCTCTGCCAGGGTAGAGGCCTAATACAGAGGCAAGACTTTCACCATTACCCAGTGGTAACAAGACTACACCCACAATGATACCCAGCAGAGACCTATGTGAAGGCAGAAATCCTACCCCTGAACAGCCAGCAGGAATGAGGAATACCCACTTCTTCAGGTGTCAAATGGAGGGCAAGTGAGGAACTTGGACTTCTACCTCCAACTGGCAGTAAAGAGGTGGTGGTTCCCTTCCTCCCCTACAAGAATAGTATCAGAGATAACCAGCTAAGATAAAAACTTTAAATAAGATCCAGAGTCTTACAACATAATATGAAAAGATCTAGGACCAGTCGTGGTGGCTCACGCCTGCAATCCTATCAGTTTGGGAGGCTGAGGCAGGTGAAGTTTGAGTTCAAGAGCTTGAGACCAGCCTGAGCAAGAGCGTGACCCCATCTTTAAAAAAAAAAAGTAGCCAGGGGTTGTGGTGGGCACCTATAGTCCCCGCTACTCCGGAGGCTGAGACAAAAGGATCACTTGAGCCCAGGAGTTTGAGGGTTCTGTGAGCTATGATGCCACGGCACTCTACCCAGGGCAATAAAGTGAGACTCTATCTCTAAAATAAATAAATTAATAAATAAAATAAAAGCTTTCTCTCTTACTGGGCTATCCCTTTCCTGGTCCTTTGACTGGTAATACCAAGCTTTTTTTCAGGCTTTTCTTGCTTTTTTTTTTTTTTTTTTTTTGAGACGGAGCCTCAAGCTGTCACCCTGGATAGAGTCCCGTGGCATCACAGCTCACAGCAACCTCCTACTCCTGGGCTCTAGCGATTCTCCTGCCTCCGCCTCCCAAGTAGCTGGGACTATAGGCGCCCGCCACAACACCCGGCCATTTTTTTTTGGTTGCAGCCGTCATTGTTGTTTGGCGGGGCCCAGGCTGGATTCGAACCCGCCAGCTTAGGTGTACGTGGCTGGTGCCTTAGCCTGTTGAGCCACAGGCACCGAGCCTTGCTTTTTTTTTTTTTATCTGAACTCACTGGGAAATCTGGGTTGCTGCTCCAAGTCTTGGATATATACAATAGAAAGAAAACAGAGAGAACTCACCACCATGTCCCCAGGTCCTGAAGTCCGCAGCCAGTCTGCCTTCTCTGTACCTTCCTGAGTCTTTTCATGGTTGTTTTATAGATAATACCTAAAGTTCTTAGCTGTGGTTAGGGGGAGGAATAGGAAGAAGTACAGCTTCTTCATCTTTCTAAAAGTGTAATTCTCTCCCCCCTTGTTGTCTTAAGTCAAACTCAAGAGAAGGCAAGAAGAAAGCAATTTTATTCTTTCTCCTGACTGCCCCTTTCAGTCTGGCCTGTGGCCTCCTTCTTCTGCATGACATCTTAGGCAGATTCATGGCCTTTTCAGTGACTTTCACTTGTAAGTGTGCAAGTGGTGTGTGTTCATATTAACATCAACACTCTGATCTCTTGTCCAATTAATTTTTTGCCCTCCCTAAGCTTGGACCTACCTCAGAAACTGTCTATGATGGGAAAGAGGGGTCCTAGTTCGCTTATTTACTACTCCTCCTTACTCTTTACTCCTCCCCCATTCTCTATGTTGCATGTGGTTCCACCAGTATTGGAGCAAAGCAGTGCAGGGGAAATAAGGGGCTGTGTCTGGTACCATTTCAATCAACTGTCAGAGTTCTGTGGGTGTGGTCAAAGCCCAGTTGTTCTTTATGGGGCACTTTTGTGGGGCTTTAAGTCCTCCTTTCTCTGGTTATTATTTGGAGTCAGAATACTAATAATTAAGCTGTGAACCGGCCTATTTTTGCCTATTTCTGCCTGCATTTTTTGCTCATGCTATTCACTGGCTGGAATGCCTTCCCCTTCCTCCTCTAAATCCTGCTTTTTCTTTGAGGTCCGAGGAACACCTCTTCCCAGAAGCCTCCTGTGACTACCACAATTTGCTTTTATTTTTGCAATATCTTCCCACCTTCCGTTGCTGACTCTTGCCTCCTGAGAGCTGCTCTTGTCTCTTCGGGGATATCGTGCACCTTAGGGTGGAATGAAGAGCACAAGGCTTCGAGTCAAGCAGTCTAGGTTCAGATCCCAGCTCCCCCAGGCCTAAATAGCTGCGTGACTCTTGGCAGGTTGTGTGACTTCTCTGAGCCTCAGTCTCATTCCTTGCAAGATGAGGAGAATGATTATACTACTGCTAGTGGTTCTAAGGATTCTAATAAGAGAGATGAAGTAAGAGAGGGCACTAACTGGTCACAGGCCTGCTGTCCCTTCTATAAAGCCATTCAATTGGCCTTTAGGAAGATACTGCCCATAATAATCTGACCTTCTCAGCATCTTCCTGCTAGGCCCAAACCTCCCAAGGCCCTTTAGCCAGGGTCATCTCTCTCTCATCCTGGCCTCCTCCCAGAGAAGGAGAAGAATCATGCTGATACAGCAGAACTGAAGATGTTGGCAAGAGAGTTAATGATTATGTTCTGCTTCAGGTCAGAGATGGGCTGGGAAAGCCACTCCAAAGCCAACACAAGCAGTTTCCTGGAAAAAGAAGGCTGCACTGAGCCGGCGTGGCCTGGATCTTGCCTGGTTTCCTGGACCGGCTCCTTAGCTGGCTATTGAATAGCTAATAAAGCAGAGCTTATAAAAGTCAACGAGCTCGGGCTTCATTGCTGCCGTGGTATCCAAGCACCAGTCAGTCTTGGGATTTCATTTGCTGATGGACAAAGGAGGGAATGTTCCAAACATATCCTGAGTGGTGGGGGTGGGGAAAGAATGCCCTCTGGAGATTTCCCTGTATCCTCTGATGTAAATAGAGGTCATGTCTTCCCCAACCATGCTCAGTTGTCCGAATCCCTCAGAGTCTGTGTTTTCCCTTTATCCTTTGAAAAGTGTGAATTACCTAGATAGTGATGCTATATGCACAGAGATCTCCTGAGGATGTGAGAGAGTTAAAGACGTATTTAAGTCCTTCTGGCAATCCAATATGACCACAGGTTTCCAAATTTTAACGGAAACTAAAAATCATAGTTCCCAAACCAGACATTTTCCAGTGTCCAGATGTTCAGTGGCAGGCAAACCAAATGCCTGGTTTGTAAACCTCATTTAAAAAAAAACTTTTATTTTTCACTTTACCTCTAGATGTGGGATTCAACTGGTCAGAGGCTTGGGACAGAGAGAAAAACCTCACCCAGGATGTCCATTTTGTGTCCTCTCCTGCTCTGCCATTCCTGCTTCGTCTTCACCCTGCCGCCCACATCCTCCCCCCACCTGCCTTCATGCTGTATCACAGCAGACACAGTCCACATCAAAAACAATGCCGCCCTTAGCACTTGGTTTGACAAAGGTAGGTTGGGTATATCTTTAAGGAAACCTTTCAGAACCCTGCCTTCCTCGGAGTAGAATACCTCCCCTGCAGACCTCCGAGGGGAGCAAGGCCAGGCCACAAAACATGGAAGGAGGTTCCAGGGCTGTGTGAAATAAGGGCCAGGAGGTCAAGGGAGAGATCATCTACCTAATCAACAGCCTAGGAGGCTGGACACATGTCAGAAGGTGTAACCTCACCCAGGGCAAGAACATAGAGAAGGACCAAAGCCTGAGGATAGGGCTTTAAATAAAAGAGATGTAAAAGAGGATAGAAAACGGGCACTAGCCAGCTGGGTGCGGTGGCTCACGCCTGTAATCCCAGCACCTGGGAGGCCCAGGTCGGTGGATTGCCTGAGCTCATGAATTCTAGACCAACCTAAGCAAGAGCAAGACCCTGTCTCTAAAAAATAGCCAGGTGTTGTAGCAGGCACCTGTAGTCCCAGCTACTCGGGAAGCTAAGGCAAGAGAATTGGTTAAGCCCAAGAGTTTGAGGTTGCTGTGAGCTGTGATGCCATGGCATTCTACTGAGGGCAACAAAGTGAGACTGTGTCTCAAAAAAAGAAAGAAAGAAAGAGAGAGAGAGAAATCAGGCACTAGAGGAGGGGCCAACTAACTCAGGTAGTGAGTGACAGAAGAGAACGTCCTTAGCCGACTGCTTTTGGTTAGGGAGGATATCCTGGACAAAAGTCAGAATGCATGTTTTTGCCTCTTTAGCTGAATTCCTCTCTTTTGTAGATGTTCTACCAAGCATAGAAGCAGTCCAGAGTAAGGAACACAGAGCCTCATTCCTGTCTAGAATAGGACACCTGTCCTCTTCCCCATGACAAGGCCAAAGTTTTCCTACCACCAACTTTAACTCCTGCCCTATCCCCGTCCCTCCTTTAGTTAAAGCCTTTTGCACACACAAAGGGAGACTCTGAGGCCAAGACTGTACCACACACACCTCCCCAGAGCTGTCAGGGAGATATCCTGAAGCTGGAGGCTGTCCCCTGGCAACCGTGTCCACTCCCAAGAGCAAGACAGGTGTGTCCCTGCTTGGCTGCCCTATGCTGGGAGGTCACACAATTCAGGCTGTCAATGGTGCCAGCCTCCGATCTCAACTTACCTTTAGGAGCTGGCTTCCCAAGGGCAGGGACCATTGGCAGCCCTCTGTGGCAGCTCTCCATGAGGAGACCCACGGAAGTCCAGAGGACCACTCCTCTCTCTATTGCTTTGTGCTCTAGAGATGGTACTGGGAGGGCCTGCCCATACCTGGGGCCAGCTGAGACCAAATCTCTGGTGACACTCTGCTCCAGGAACATGAAGACCCCTCATCTCACAGCCTTGTGGGCCCCTGATGAGATGGCTTTGTCTCACCCAGTGTGTGAGCCTTTGGGGAAGTGGCCTGATTTGTGGGTTTCTCTCCAAGCCTTTCCTGTCTTTTTAGATCTGATTTTCCTCTATCTTTCCTGTCTTCCTCTTCTCTATATTTATTTCCACCTCATAAGTACAGAGATAGCATCAGGAACAGCCCCTGACAACTAAACCGCTTCAGTTGCCTTTTCATTATTATTATTATTTTTTTTTTTTGAGACAGAGCCTCAAGCTGTCACCCTGGACAAAGTGCATGGCATCACAGCTCACAGCAACCTCCAATTCCTGGGCTCAAGTGAGCCTCTTGCCTCCACCTCCCAAGTAGCTGGGACTACAGACGCCTGCCACAACGTCCAGCTATTTTTTGGTTGCAGCCATCATTGTTGTTTGGCAGGCCTGGGCTGGATTTGAACCCGCCAGCTCAGGTGTATATGACTGGTGCCTTAGCCCATTGAGCCACAGGCGCCAAGCCGCTTTTCATTATTATTATTATTATTTTCAGAGATGAGTTCTCACTCTGTTGCACAGGCTGGAGTACAGAGATGCACTCACAGCTTGCTGCAACCCCTAAGTCCTGCACTCAAGTGATCACCACATTTTGCCTTCCCAAGTAGCTGGAACTGTAAGCACACACCACTATATCCAGTAAATTATTTATTTACTTATTTATTTATTAGAGAGGAGGTCTTGCTATGGTGCCCAGGCTAATCTCAAACTCCTGGCCTCAAACAATTCTCCTGCCTCCTGCCTCAGCCTCCCACCTTGCCTGGCCCTTTATTTATGTATGTAGGTATTTATTAATTTAGATGGAGTCTCACTCTGTAGCCCAGACTAGAGTGCCATGGTGTCACCCTAACTCACAACAGCCTCAAACTCCTGGGTTCAAAGAATCTTCCTGCCTCAGCCTCCCAAGTAGCTGGGACTACACCTGGTTAATTTTTCTATTTTTAGTAGAGATGGGATCTTGCACTTGCTCGGGTTGGTCTCAAACTCCTGAGTTCAACTGATCCTCCCACCTCGGCCTCCCAGAGTGCTAGGATTATAGGCGTTAAGCCACCACACATGGCCTCTTTTTGTTATTTGTAAAAGAAGTACATTTTCATGTGGTTTTAAAAGTCTGTGAAAATGTATCAAGTAAAAAATATCCTTCCCACCATTGTCTCATCTTCTTGTGGGAAACCATTGTGATTAGTTTCTTTTATGTCCTTTTAGAGGGTCTTTAATCACATGACAATGATCATGATAATATATTCTTTATTCCTACCCCCCTTTTACCCAAAAAGGGTAAAACTATATACCCAAAACTATAATCCTGTTCTTCCCTTTTTTCCACTTAATAATAAAAACTTAATTTTACTAACAGGTAGGTGTTTATTGAGTAATTACTATGTGCCAGATGCTGTGCTAGGCACCCTGGAACACACATCAGTACACAAAACACTCACAATCCCCTGCTCAATCTGGAGACAATCTAGAAACAGAGCCTGACAGGCTTATCCACAAATATTCAGCCCTAGAGAAGGCTGAATGCTTTAAAATAAGTAAAGCCAAGGAAAAATGGAAAAGGGAAGAGATTAAATCCAACCCCAGGGACTCATGGTGGAGGGCATCTCTGAGCTGAATTTTGCAGAATGGATGGGCTGAACACAGAATTGGGGGAGGGGGTGGTGCTTTATGAGGTCAAAGATCTAGAGATAAGAAAGTTCTGGCACATACAAGAAGTGAAAGGCAGAAGCCCTGGAGGTTGGGAAAGGACCATCTGGTGAGTCATTGTATACAGTGGGAAATGTAGAGAATTGGGGGCAACAATTTGTATTTAAGTCCTGGGTCTACTTCCTATTAGCTAATAGGTTCTTCATCTGTGAAATAGGGTGACAATTATTATCTCCCCAATTGTTTAGATTTAATAAGGGCACAGTAATGAAAACACTACAATTAAGGACTACCCGGTGTGAGTTCTAAAGCATGGAAAGGTAGATAGGATTTGACTTTATGTGGCCTGGGGCGGGGGAAGCATAATGCAGAGTTTAGGCTTTATTCTGAAGGCCGAGGCGACAAGTTTGGGATAAAGAAAAGACTGATGGAACTGAGAAGAGAAGGCATCAGAGTTAATATTTCATTAAATGCTGTAAAGTAGTATTAAAATCTTATCTCTTGGTTACCAATAAAAGGCAACCACCTATCAAATAAACTTTTACTTACTATAAAAATGATTTATCGTTTTACTTTGGAATGCAGTTTCAGTTGTTGATAGTAACTCTGTAACTGTATGATGGCAGCTTTGAAATACACTGATTTATTCATTCAACTGATGTATGTCCAGCACCTACAAAGAGTTAAGCACTTGGCCATAGTTGTGACCCTGAAGACAAAAAACCAAAATACACACTATGAGGACTGACTGGCGAGGTTCTGCCGAGGTCCACGGCCTCTCAGGGGTCCCTGGTGCCTCTTTGGAACATGATGGCAGAGAAAGCAAGAGCAGAGCCTGTGAGAAGCCATCCTTTTCTTAGACTCCTGTGGTCAATAATGGTCGGTCTTTCTCTGACTCCACATTCCCTGCAATCACCTATGGCAGGGCTGAGGACAACAAAAGAATCAAATCGAGAGGATAAAGTCCTGATGTCAACAGGGTGGGTCGTGAGATTAGCAAAGAGAAGCCCAGGACAGAAAATTCTGTTGCAGGAAATTGGGATTTGATGGAGTATCCTCAATGGGTTCTGTTCTTCCTTCGGAGGTTCAAAACCACAGGGGAGATGCTTCATTCCCACTTGGCTTTCTCCTGGGACTCTCCTGCAGCATTGTAGCCTTCCTGCTTTTAGAGCAGTGCTTCTCAACCTACCGGTCGCGACCCCTTTGTAATAAGGAAAATCCATGGCGGCATTAGGAAGGTTGAGAAGCGCTGCTTTAGAGAGTAGAGGATATGGATCGAGGTGTGATACAAGCTGCAGGGCAAAGACTTATGTCAGCGTCTTTAATGAAGTGAGGTGGCAGAGGGGGCACCTGCACCCTTGGTGGACACTCCCTTGCCACGTTGGAGGCAGACACCTCAGACCAGAGTCACACTTCTGTCCAACAGCAGTGCCAAAAAATGATTCTGGGCCGGGGAAACATTCAGAGTAAAAATAGTACATGGGGCATGTTGAGATCCTTCCAAGGAAACCTTCTGAGGGACAAATAAAATGTTTTTATTGGAAAAGGGCTTGCATCTATCATCCATTTTTATCTCTGAAACTAAACAACAGTCAATCTCTGGTTACTTACACCCGGTTTGAAGGCGAGGCTCTTCTGGGGAATCCCTGGTTACTTTACACGTGAATGGGGAATCCTTTGTTTTCCGTGGCTTACTTTCCAGGAAAGAGGCATTAGGATGGGAGACAACTGATTCTTAGGTACAAAGACCAGGAAATAGTCCCACCTAGAAGGCTAAGTGAGCCCTATCTTGGGCTAAGCTGGGTAGGAAGCAATATTGGTTTTAATTGCCACCTGTACACACACACCACAAGGGCCCCTGATAACCCAGTTTTCAGCTCTCCCAAGACTCAGACCACATGGCACCAGACATCTAGATGAGAAATTCAATTAGGCACACAGCCACCATTTTTTCCGCAGGCCACTGAGATGTTAAAACAACTGGAACTTTGTGTTAGTTATCCAAATATTTTATAACAGAGAGAAGAAAATTATCTTGAGTCTTTACGTAGAGTGCCAGGGCAAGAAGGGACAGGAAGAGGGCCATCGCTTATGAACCCCCAAATTCCTAGAGGGAGAAAACTTTCTAGGGAAGTTTTACATAACTGATATAAACTGTGAAAATACATGAAATCATCTGCCTACACTGCAAAACATCTGGCATTCCATGGCAACTACGTCAAATTCATGTTGTTCATTAAGATAGAAACTGAAACTCAGAAAATTATGGATACTTTTCTCGGGTGCAGCTGTAAATGACTCTTCATCCTCACTTCTAAGGGAGATCCCTGCCACTCGCATATCTAAGCAATCGGCTTCCCCAATCCCTGTGCTCCCAAGCGTTTTAGATGAGATATATGCCAACAGGCTATAAAACGTACTTGGTTCAATCACACAGCTATTCAGACCATTTCCTCCCAGCCTGTGTGACACAGAAAGTCCCTTGATAATTTGGATAATTCAGCCAGGAAGGTCCCCTGGGGGACCACAGGAGGGGAGAGAAGCTCTGTAGGGGCAGAAAACACTGGTCATCCCCAAGACATCACAATGGACTCTCTCCCCCATTCGTCTTCCTCCTCCCACCCAAACTTCTCAGAGTTACTATCACAGCTGGACAGAAAAAAGTTGGAGACAAAAGCCAATGAGGGGAACCTCCTCTCATCTCCAAAAACAACATGGAACTGACTCCAGGGTATCAATCTACCCTCTCCGTAAAGTGGAAAGATTCTTCCCCCATCTCTTACCTCACCATATACTACATGAGATAAAAGATGTGAGTGTACACATGTGCTTAGCAAATTAAAAAGCATCATACAAAGATAAGAAAGCTTTCTATCTAGGTCACAGCTGGGACTTGAATCTATCCCACTGTGTTGAAGTCCAGTGTACATGCCAGTTTGCCACAGCTGCTGAGCCATGAAGCAAGTTCTGGCTTGGGCCAGGCCAGGGCCAGTGCAGCGCCAGCCCAAGGCAGCAGGTAAGGGCTGGTGGACTGTATTAACCTGCTGGAATGCAGTAGTGTAACCCTGGAAATAAAGGCAGATCCTTGGGGTGGTGCCTGTGGCTCAGTGCGTAGGGTGCCAGCCCCATATGCGGGAGGTGGCAGGTTCAAACCCAGCCCTGGCCAAAAACTAAAAAAAATAAAATAAAAATAAAGGCAGATCCTAATGCTGCCAAGGCTGAGGGGGCAGCTGCAGAAATAGCACTGGATTTCCTTCCTCTTGAATATTAAAGTGCCTCATAATGTTCTCCCCATGTCCTACATTTTGATATGAAGCTGGAAATTAGCATTCTGTTCCAACACACTGTGACACCTTCGCTTTGGGGGTTGAAATGATGGTTTTTAATAAGCTGACTCCAGGCACCTGTCACTGGTAATAGAAGTTCTGCCCAGGAAGACAAATTGCTTCTTGTTAAAAGACCATGGAACAATAAATTTCCTGAGTCATAACTCAGCTTCCAAATCAGGGTTCAGGAGAATCTCTTCCACCTTCTGGCATAACCCTTGGGCCTCTGGACCCTGCCAACCCTGACCATAACCCCAGCCACCATTCCCTAGCTCACGGTGCTTGCATTTGGAAGAGTTTGTGAGACCTACATGGGTGCCACTTGTAGGCGTGACTGTGCTTCAGGACTGGACTAGTAGAGGGAGGATGCAGGGAAGACCAGAACCATAAGTACTGATGCTCTGCTGTCAGCAGACTCAAATCTCTGCTGTCCTAAAGGTGCAGGTCATTAAGACTTCTTTTTTTTTTTTTTGAGACAGAGACTCAAGCTGTCACCCTGGATAGGGTGCTATGACATCACAGCTCACAGCAACCTCCAATTCCTGGGCTCAAGTGAGTCTCCTGCCTCTGCCTCCCAAGTAGCTGGGACTACAGGAGCCTGCCACAACGCCCGGCCATTTTTTGGTTGCAGCCGTCATTGTTGTTTGGCGGGCCGGGGCTGGATTCGAACCCTCCAGCTCAGGTGTACGTGGCTGGCACCTTAGCCCACTGAGCCACAGGCGTCGAGCCAAGACTTCTTTTTTTTCTTTTGCAGTTTTTGGCTGGAGCCAGGTTTGAACCCACCACCTCTGGTATATGGGGCCAGCGCCCTACTACTTGAGCCACAGGCACCACCCAAAGACTTCTAAATAACTCATTACAGAAATTCAAGCAGATATAACCATATT
>CAUYON010005991.1:0-16308 GCA_963573935.1 Arctocebus calabarensis | reverse complement strand
ATATAGTGATCAAGGAAATGCCATGAAGGATATCTGTAACAGTATGATCAAAATATTTTTGAATGTATATGAATCGTGCCCTGTGATTGCACCAATGTACATAATTATGATTCAATAAAATTATTAAAAAAAAATTTGTAATACAGACTGAGAAGTTGGTTGTGGGCATACATTGTAACTAAAAATATCTGTTGTGCAAGGTAAATAACTTGTCACATGTGAGCTATTAAGTATTATAGGGGTCTTAGCTAAGGGAACATGTTTTTAAAAATGGTGTGAGAATGCTTGTCCCAAACAGAAAGATATAAGTAACAGGCACTTTGATAGTTCATGTCCTTCCCAGAAAGAGGCCATGTGCATACAGCAATATATGCTGAGGGCCAGTGTACTTAATGAAAATACTTCTGTCAACCACCACAATGGTATATGTTCCTGGAAGACTTTTATTGTATTTCTGTTAATACCTCTTTTGGTAAAGAAGTAGCTCTTGGGAGCACATTAACTCGATTAATTCTTGAGATTTCGGGTTACTGCCAAGCGCTATCAAGTTTCTTTAGAAAATGGAAATCAGTGGGATAAAATTAGAAGTGATACTCAATTTATAGAAATTTTTTTTAATAATTTTATTGAATCATAATTGTGTACATTGGTGCAATCATAGGGCACAATGTGCTTCATATACAATCAGAAATATTTTTATCGTACTATTACAGATAGCCTTCATGGCATTTTCTTGATCACTATATAAAGACATTGATACTTTACCTTTAATAAGTTTCACCAGTACCCTGCTAAGATGCACCGTAGGTGTGATCCCACTAATTGCCCTCCCTCCACCCAACCTACCCCCCCCCCGCCCCGACCCTTACCATTTACATGTATTGGGTGGGGATTAATTGGGTTTATAGAAATTTACTCTATGAACAAATGTTTCAGAAGGGACTGAGTACAAAAAGTGAAACATTTCTATTTGTATTTAAAATCCATGTATGTTGTCTCCAAATAATTATTACTTCATTTTTCATTCTCTATATAGCCCTAATAAAGATATAGTGATATCTTTATATACTCTACACTGAAGGTACTTTCCACTTTTAGGTACAGAGATATGAGAGACACCAGCAGACAGGTGGAATACATGTATTATATGAAGAAAGATCTAGAAGGATGAAAGTATGTGGGCAACAGAGTGGCTCCTGGGTGAGAGAAGACAGCAACTACAGAAAATCCCAAACTAGAAGGTTTTGTTAAAAGACTAAAAAAAAATACCACTAGTACATTCATAATGGGAAAATACTGCTTCATGAATATGTTAATATTTTCATCTATTCTTTTGAGGTGTAGGACATCTGGTAATCATAGATCCGAAAGCTATTTGGGGTCTTCAGAGATGTCTCCAGACTGAGTAGTTGTTTTATTTTTTAATCCAGTGAGCATTAATTGTAATGACAAGCCTAACAGCAGGAAGGCTAGAATAGACATATCAAGAAGTCCAGAAGAGGCCTTGGGGCCAATAAGGGGGAGCATCCTTTCTAGTGGCCATAACTGCTGTTCTCATCATTCTCAGCACCCTGACTCCCAAACCCAACATCTGGAGAGACTAAGTCCTCCATGTGCTTTTAGCCATACTTACTGGTAGGACTTGACTTTTCTAAGTAATTTAGCACACCAGATCTTATATTAAAAAACAACCCAAAAGGAAGGAGGGAAGGAAGGAAAAAAGAAAAGAAAGAAGGAAGGGAGGGAGAAATGGAAGGAGGCAATGGCAATTGTTTTTGACGAAGTCAGTTTCTCAGGAATAAAGATTAAAATTTCATTAAAAACTCCAGGAAGAACCAGTTGATGACAGAGATTTTCCTCTGGCACAGGCGACTCCCATGAGGCACCTGCTCTGTCAGTGAGAAGCTGAAAGAGGCCAATGGCCTGTCATAGTAACTGCCTCCAGTGAGCACAATACCACCTTATGCCAGGAAACATTGCTGTCTCCACCGTCTCTCTTTCAAAAATAATAATTAAGGACACTTTTAACAAAATTATGAAGTGTCTTTAGCCAGAACTTTTATTCTGTTGTCACTTGGCAGCACCTTCATCAATCAATTATTCATAAATTTAAAATATTTCACCATTTTCTTTTAACTTCATATCTTAAGAGGATGGTAGAATTAGAGTGTAGAACACACACTGGGGAAAGCTCTCTTGGGGCTCTCCAACCCAGAATTCTGAGAGGTAAGCTTAGATATGAATTGGGGATAGATGCTTGCAGAGCCTATGAAAGATCACCCACCTACAACTCATTTCCATTTCATAGCATGTCCAGGGTTCTGGTGTGATTTCAGGCAGAATTTACAAGGTGAGTTCCCCGAGAAAAGAGAAGTGTGCCAATTTATCTTTGTACTGCTATAAATGGAGGAAATAACTATTAAGCCCAAATTTCATGTTAACCACTGAGGTATTTTAATGTTTATTTTATCATTTAGGTACCATTCTGAGACATGAATTTTATCTTCTTGTGGTAAATGAGACAACCTGAATATCTTATAGTTTGATTGTATTGTCTGGTAGAGAGGATATGGTAGGTACTCAATAAATTTGTAGTAAACAACTTTTTGAAGGTATAAATATAACATAATGTGATCTAAGGAAGTCAAGGGTGAAATCTAAAACATCTAATGAGCCATAGAATGATCAATGTAGGCCAATGAATGTCCCTACAGGTCATTTAGCAACTGGTCTTCCTTTTGTTTAATGTCAAGTTGTCTTAAGCAGATGGCATTACTAGCTCGATAATGGCCAGCCATAAGATTGCAAAGCTCTTTCTGAGGATGAGGTATTGATTTTGAGCACAGAGGTATAAGAGTCAGTAAAACAAGATGATGTGCACAGTATAAGGTAGTGGGACTTCCAAAATGGCACTGCTTTCATTAACTCCAGTTATGCCCACCAAAGTTCAGGAGAAATAAAGATGGAATAAAATGACAATGTAGTCCTATTTGTGGTACTATAACAAAATACTTTAGACTGAGTAATTTATAATCAACACAAATTCCCTACTTATAGTTCTGGACACTGAGAAGTCCCTGATCAAGGTGCCAACACATTCCATGCCTAGAGTGGATCAGTTCTCACAGATGGTAGCTTTTGTGTCCTCACACAGAGGAAGGCAAAGGCAATCCCTTAAGCTTCCTTTATAAAGGCATTAATCTCATTCATAAGGGGGAAACTTTCCTGACTTAATCATTTCCCTAAGGCTTGACCTTTTAATGCTATCACACCAGGGATTATATTTCAATGCAGGAATTTTTGGAAAGACACAAACATTCAGACTATAGCAAATGGTAAGGAAAGTCATTGATCAAATTAATAGCTCAAAATATTTTGTTCTTTTTGTTATTATTATAACCATACTTTATCTATCCTAAGAACTTCCATTTTTGTTCTCACTCTCTGGTCTTACACTTTTTCTTTTTCACGTCGTGTTCTGAACAAAGTCCTTTTGGCTGCTTGAGTCAGTGTGTCTTTAATTCAGAGAGGTGAACGGGTCCCTGTGTGTCTCTGATGATTCACTACTGGACACGTGGATCGCTGGGCAGCACAGAGATTCTGGCAGTCAGGAGGCCATTGAAATGAATAGTGTAAACTCCAGCAATTCCAGGAAGAATTAGAGCCAAACTTCATTAAGTTGGGCCAGGAAAACAGTCAGTCCTTATTTCACCTGAGACTGTCCCTGTTGAAGACCTCCCTCCCTGAACAGCTGTGTTTTCTACAGAGGACTAGAGAGATAGCTGTCCTGGCACTCAAAGAAATAGAATCCAGTACAAAGAATTCTGGGGAAATTTGCATCAGTTCTGAGGATCAGTTCTTTGAATACAAATACATTCATCAGTAGTTTACTGAGCATCTCTTATGCACCTTCCTTTACTTTATGACCTTGATTAGGCCTACAATATCACTGTGCATCTGGGCAGGTGCTCTATCTGCTTTTAGCACTTAGGCAATGGTGTGGACAGTGAGTTAGTACTAACAGGCTCAGAGTTCCTTGAAAACTCAGCCTTATAAACGATGAGTGAGTGAACCCACACTAATTCCCAAATAACAGAAGGCATCACTTCGCTTCAAGTCTGTGATTTCAGAGTTTGGGTATTAAAGTAAGGCTGTATTCCATGGGCAATTCAGCTGTCAGGAGGAGCTCTCAGCCAGTGCTGGGAAGAGAAACTGACCAGTAGACATGCTCCTATTGGGTGGTAAGAAGGCCAGGGCTTACTTTGACCTGCCATGGACACTGAGTCTGATAGCACCACCAATTCCACACTCCACCAAGTGGTGGGTCCTGAGGCTGCTGAAGGAATGCCCATCCAGATATCTGACTTAGAAACTGGAGAGTAAGAGACAATAGGAAGAGCCTCCAGCCAGGAAGAGTGGGGAGGGCAGGGAAGGAGCATTGATGGGAAAATTGGAACTAGCACTAGAATACAGACTCTTCCAGAATAGAGCTCATGACTCATTCATCTGTGTATCCCCAGTGCCTGATACTATGCTTGACATGAGACAGGCTTTTGATAAGTGTTGAAGTGAAGCAAGGAAGAAGCGAATGCATCTAAAGTCCTCTATAAAACACTCTCTTACACAATCTACTGTTAGCTGAATAAGAATACTAAGCTAATAAGTTAGTGATGCAATCAGTAATTGTTTTTTTAGTATTCCCCTGCCCATTTTCTCATCCCAGTGTCTTCCCAAAGTGAACAATATAGCAAGTCAAATTTATTTCAAAAATATAGTTTTTATTATAAAAACAGTAATAGCTAGAGAAGAATATATATAACATGCCTGCATTATTTAAGTATAATTACAAAGCTAGCAGCCACCACTCAGGTTGAGATATAGAACATTGCCAGTGCCTCAGAAAGCCCTAGTACTCTCAAACAGAAAGTTGAGGTATAGAACATTGCCAGCCCTCAAAAAACCCTCTTTCGTTCCTGGTCACCCTTTCTTTCTCTCCCATGGAGATAAACCTCCCTTTATCCTAGAGGTTTTTAAAATCTAATTGATAAATAAAGAATAAGGTAAAAATATATTAAAATAGGGGACTAAAGCCTTTTTTGTATTGTGTTTTATAATGCTATTATTTGGATGTGTTTTGAACTATTGCTGTCTCTTGAATGCATACAAATACAACTTTCTTTCTGGTTGACAAATCTAAACCAAGAAGAATTAGATATCATGGGCCATCAAAAGCTGGTTTTTAAAGTTTCCCCTAAAAAGAGAATTTTGTATTAGTCTTTTCATTTGGTTTATCATCTGGAATTGAAACTGCCTCTCAGTGCTGAATAAGGATTTGCAGTCTCCTATTTTTAAAGAGCTTGCTTACAGATAAAATTCAATCTTTCTTTCTGGTTCTGCTCTTCACAAGATGTATTGCATTTGACAGGTCTTTTATGTTAAGAGCTGAATGTGGAATTCTAGGCTGAAGTTGCAATTTATGCTACTCATAAAACTTAAGGCCTTCACCAGCAATGGAAAAGCAATCAAGAATTAGTGTAAACAGACTAACTTGACCCCCATCAGTGGTGTTTTAGTGTTTTCCCAGAGAGAGACATTTACTCCAGCAACTCCCTCTGATATTAACGGGAGGTTGCACCTAGTATCAGAGCCAACCTCCTTCTGAGTAGATAGGTATAGATGGACATACCGGTGGTGTGATTTCAAAGTTTTCAGGAGAAACTCAGTCCATCAGAAGGTGGTTCCCTCACCAGATGCCTGAAAATTTATAACATTATTTTCATGATTTCATCCAGGTAATAATTAGTTATAAAATGAAGCCTTATTCATCATTTAATGATAGATGAAAATATTAAATAATGGGGTATGCACTGTTATGATGGAAACTTTCGGTATATGTGTATGAAATGCTTAAACATCCAAACGTGGGGTGGCAGGTGTGGTCACAGACAGGTCTGTCAGAGACTCAGATATTAAGATGATGAGGTTTGGAATTTCAAATCCTTCAGGGAGTCAATTAGGTTGAAATCCAATTCTATGTGGGATTAACACTAGACAGGTAAGATACTGAAAGGAACCTAGGGTCAATGACACAGATACAAGTTCCATGGATAGGACTGTGACATATGGAAAAGCCTAGGTCTTATGATGAGAGCTTTCATTCATGCATTTGTTCTCATTCATATTGTCTTTGATCAAGCAACTGTGAACCGAACATCTACTATGCACCCGGCATTGGGGAGGACCCTATGATATGGAGAAAAACAATAATTATGGAATGTGAGGTAGTGAACTTTGAGTGATGAGAAAAAGTTAGATAAAAGTGGAATTAAATATATTAACATATATTATATTACATTGTATGCCAAATAAGAAGTTTGTATAGTAACACACATATATGAAATGACAATCAAAGTTTGTCAAGCTGAAACAAAGGCTGTATTGGGATAAAGGCTTTTGATGATGCCAGAGAATTAGGCAAGAACCAGACAGTAAAGAACCCATGTTGAGCTATGAAGCTCTATTGGAGATTATTAAAATAGATGACATGACATGATCAATTTTTTGTAGAAATATGGAGAATGGACTAGAGGTGGATACTGTAGGTGCTATTTTATGATTTCCCAGAAGAAATGACAAATGCTCAAATCAAAAGAAAGAAGTGGCAGCAGAAGTGGAGAAAAGAAGATGAGTATACGAGGACATCAAGAACTATCTACACAGGCTTTGGAGACTGATAGAAAATGAGGAGGGGCAGGCATGTAGATTCCAGAATAGATTCCTGATGAATACCACTCACCATCATAAAAGGTCACTGAGACGTAGCTTGTTTGGGAGTGGGAAGTGGGCATGAGAAATGAATTCAACTTTGGACTAACTGACTTTGAAATGCCCAGGAGTATACCTAGCTAAGCAGATGTCCAGGAGAAAATTAAATACATAGTCTGAAGCCAAGAGAATAGCACGTGGATCAGAAATATTGTTTTGAGAGTCCTCAACAAACTGGCGAGAGCTTTCCCTGCAGATTTGAATGAATCAGGAAAGTCTGTAGAATGTGAACACCATGCCAGTTAAATGAGGAGGAGATGGAAGAGAGATGCTTTAAAGACACTGGGGAAAAACAAGTGGAAGAAAGCCAGGAGGATGTGTTGTCTGAGAAGTTTAAGGGAAGAGAATTTCTTAAGGGAGCACAGGGACAATAATCCAAATATGGAGTATCTAGACACTGGACTACCATTTGGTCATGAAGAGGAATACAGTATTGATACAAGCTACAGCCTGGATAAGACTTTAAAACACAGTGCAAAATGAAAGAAGCAGGGCACAAATGAGCACATGTTATATCATGTTATATCATGCCCACAGCAGGCAAATCTATAGTGGCAGGAAGAGCATTAGTGATTTTTTAAAGCTGGGGAGGATGGGTGGATAGGGAGATAATAGTGAAAGCATACAGGTTGCTCTTTTTGGTGATGAAAATATTCTAAAATTGACTGTGAGGTTGGTCCCGCACATCTGTGAATGCACTGAAAACTTTAAATGGATGAATTATATTAATATGTTACACGAATTCTATCACAGCAAAACTGACAGAAAAAGGATATGAAGTAAAATCATCAAGTACAGTAGAGAGGTCTAGTAAAATAAGGACAAAATAATCTTGCCCGGATTTGACAATATGAAGAGATCTTTGGCAAACTGAAGTGGGGGCTTTTAGTGATGAGAGGGAGTGAGATACAGATGACAGTGGGTAAGGAGTAAATGGAAATTAAAAATGTGGACATGAACTCTTTCAAGAACCTTGGTTGAGAAGGGAATAAGAAAGCTAGAAGGTAAGGCTAAGAGCAGTATTTCTTTAAAAAATGGGGGAAACCTTAATGTATTTATGTAGGGAGAGAGCTAGGAGAATATAAAAACTTCGAGATAAGAAGAGTAAGAAGGGGTGGCTGACAACGGAAATTGTGAAGAGGTGGAAAGTGGTGGGACCCACTGCACAGGTGGAGGAGGGGGAAGCACAAGCAGCAGGAGGAAGGTTGGAGGATGATGTGTAGCTGCAAAGCAGCAAGTTGAAGGAAGTGTTGTCAGGTAGCTTCTGTTTTCTCATTAAGTTGGGAAGCAAGTCTGCTGAGGTTGAGTGGGATTTGGCTTGGTAGATGGTCTGGAAAGAGAACGAGGATTTTCAACAGTGAAGAAAATGGAGAAAGGAGCTCACTAGAGGTATGTTAGATCTCTCAACAGCAATGAGCTTCAACTGAGATTAGAGAGTATGAGTTAGTAACAACACCAGTCTCTCTTCTGCATGTGTGTGCATGTGTTTGCACACGTGTATGTGTGTACATATGTTTTAGCAGTCTCAGGAAGCTAGAAACACAGACTAATGCTAGGGCTGATGCAATTTTGAAATTCTGCAGGGCACTGCATGAAAAGCAAACCAGAAAATCAAATGTTAAGATGAATGCTTAGCTAATGTAGTCAGTAGCATCATAGGGAGGATGGTGAATCCTGATGGTGCCCTAGTGGTCTGAGAGATAGCTGTTCAAACCTTATTTTAGTAATGAAGCTATTTTGCTTCGTAAACAAATTTAATAAACAACCCCCAAAGGCAAAAGACACAGCTTCTCTGATAGAGAAAGGACAAATGACCTGAAGGCACACCTCTCAGCATGCTCTTCCCTCTTCAGCAGCCCCTGAGTTGTCCTGCAGGACCCTAGAGCTCTTAGAACAAAATTTTAAAACTGCTGGTCCATGGAGGACTTAATAAGGTGAAATAGTAAAAGTAAGATTTGGGAGATAATATTAAAAACAACAACAGCCATCCCAACAGCAAGACGAAGATGGGAAAGGATGAAAAGGCTGAGGGGGAGGAAGAGGAGAGAAAGGAAGATGAAAAAGAATAAGGAGGAAGAAGAGGAGGAGAAGAAATAGGAACTGAGCACTTTCTTTGTAGTAGACACTGGCCTAAGTACTGTACTCCACAATAACTCGATGAGTTAAGAAAACACATTATCTCTGTTTTTACAAATGAGGATACTGAAGCATAGATAGGTAAGTCTACCTCCCATTGTATCCCTGAGCACTGGAAGGGAGGGACTCTACAGGAAAGGACCTCTCTCCTGAAGGGCTCATTACCTCCACCACAGCTTCTCTTTTGGCCCATTCCAAGCTTGGCCACATTGGGGGAGGCGTGGTGGAGTTTCCCCCCTACTCCATCTGAGTATATCTTTGTAACAACAGCTGACATCATACAAAGGGCAAGGGAAGCAAATGCCCAGAACTCTTGCTGGTCAGAGATTCCCTGAGTGTCTGTCTTCACCAAAACTGGTTCCATGTGTCTGTGTTGTGAAGCTTGGGACTCTGGATAGAAATGGGGAGGGGTAAGTGTTGCCCTAAGAATGCTTCTCACTCTTCCGTTCTTGTTGGGATCTGTTCTTGGGGAAGGTGGGGGCTGGGGGAAGCTTGACTTTGTGTCTTCATCAATAAATTCTCATTTACACATACCACACAAAAGAAAACACATTATCTCTGTTTTTACAGATGAGGATACTGAAGCACAGATAGGTAAGTCACTTGGGAACTTGGCTAGCTGGGGAGCAGTAGCCAGAGTCCTTTATGAGAGTAACTTAATGCCAGTCTCTGAGACATGATTTTCTGGGAAAGTCTCCTGTATTGGTCCACACATAGATGGGAGCTATGGAGGGGGCTGAGTCTGGGGATCAAGCAACACCTGCCCGGGAGAGGATGGGAGACATGGAGGTTTGGAAATATAGCTAAAGAAACAGAGGTTTTCAGAAACTAGATACTTTTCCAACTTGATGGTATCATGACTTTTACCCAGGTGATGTTACTTTTAAATACATTGATTTAGGGAGTGACAATAAGGCCCTATTCAGTATGCAGTTGAAGATAGGTATCTGTAGTTTGGAGAGAGATAAAGTCTAGAGATAGAAGTTTTTAATATATATTTTCACTTAGCATTGATAGGTATAATAAAATTTTCTAAGGAATATCATCTCTCTATTTACATACATATGTGTACTGGATAAAATATTAAATGCCTAGAACAGGCAAACCTACCCAAACAAAGGGTAGAGTATTTTATCTATATATCTATATGTATTAAGCCATATCTATATATCTATATGTATTAAGCCAAGCCAAGGACTGAATATTAACTTTGAGGGAATGATCACATGTGAGAAGCCAGGAGGCAAATGAGCCATGATTTGAGCAGAGGGAGCTAATTTAAGAAGATGACAATTTGACTACTCCAGGCAGAAGCTTTCAGTTCTCTTTTACTTAGACCTCCAGTTAGAAAAACGTTTGCATGAAAACCCAGAATACATATGTGTGTCTATTTACGAATGTAGGTAAATCGGACATTTCCAGATATAAGACTTAACTATTAACAGTGCATAATCCATGTTCATATTTTTCTTTTTCTTCTTTTTTAAAATAATTGTTCACTAGCCAGTCACTACATTTATTTTATAACTTAATAATGGGTCACATTCCAGTTTTTTTTTTTTGAGGGGAGGCATTGCTATATACTGCCCTCAAACATTCAGGGTACCATGATGACATGGTGATGAGATGAGTTCTCAGGTTTGGCCAGTCATTGTAGAATACTGGCAAATAATGACTTTCAAGGGACAGCCTTCTATAATTTATCATTAGAAACTGTGACAATAGCCCTCTCCTTAAGGTCCATTCTCTTTCTGTTTTCCTGACCTAACATTTGTTTTCTCCTCCCTTAATTTCCTGTTTTCCACTTAATCTTCCTTGTTCCCTTTGGTTTGGAAATTAATTCTTCCTGGATTTGTTTTTCTCTTTATTGTTTTCTTTTTTCTAAATGAATTAAAATAATTTAAAGGCTGACCTTTTCATGTCATTTCCAATCTTCCCTTGTGGCTCTTTTATGCTTAAGTATACTGTACCACAGTAGGAGAATGAACATTTTATTGTGTTGTACATAGTTTTCATTATATAATAATTTAATTATGTGACAAATAAGGTTGCAAAACTGATGTTACTCACGGCACCTCATACAGCGCTGCCAAATGCCCTGAGTTAACCTGACATTACCAGGAATGAATCCTGGAGACCCAGAACCCACAGATCTTGAAATGCCAAATGAAGTTTGTCATCAATTCTGAAACCAGGGAATCAGAGTAAATAACATGAAATAGTTATTCCTCAGTGCTCTTCCCTCTCTCCAGGGCATCTGCATAAAATGGCTTCCTACTTGGCATGCTGCAGTCGAGAATATGAAATGGACACTGTCAATAAACACACAGTAAAGTGACAGCAAATTAACAAAGAGCTTCTACTGCTGCTTTCTAATTTTACAGAGACAATTATAGAATCTTAAGAAGTATTGATTTTGTCTGTTTCTCTGTTTCTATATTTTAATTGAAGAGACTGAAGCCTGAGAGTCTAAGTGGCTTTAACAAAGATTGCCAAGCTACTATTTAAAACAGCCAGGACAAGATTTCAGTGGTAGACTTGGAAAAGCTCTAAATTTAAACAGCTAGTAAATATCTCTGAAGTAATTAATGCTTTCTAGAAAGGTTGGCTATTCATATCTGTTAATCACTACCAATTGAACAGTTAGAGAGGGGAACAGTAAGCAAATGAATTTGCTTTTGTTAGCATGGCTTACAGCTGGAAAAGTTGGTAGAATTAGTGGGCTGATTTCAAATTCTAATTTGAACCTAAATATTTGGAATCCGTGATTTGAATTTTTTTTCTATCATTAAAATTTTTGTAGATTGCTGCTTCATAAGTTTTGTGGTGTGCCAGAACAATCAGCAGAATCATCAGTTCTTAAAGAAAGTTCTCTATCTGAATGCTATTGAAATGTATTTTTAATAAATCTCAGAGGCAATTGTGATCCTTGGAAGACTTTGGAGACTCCTAGTCTAATAAATGACACTGTTCTGGCACACAGAGACCTAGTTTTATTTATTTATAGAATAAATAATTATTGAGTGTAGTCTTTAAGAATCTAGGTTCTTTGGGAGAGATAAAAAGCAATAAGGCACATACACAATAACTCACAAAGTAGTAGGGGGAATAAATATAAATATAAATATGAAACAAGGTAAAATATGGTTACATATTAACATGAGGGATTGGATGACATTGTAGATATAGGATGACCAGAGTGTGAAAGTAGGAATTAGGTTATCTTTTCGAAAGAGGTAAAAATTCATCTGGATATTGATGTATTAGGAAGACTTGGTAGGGGGAGGTGTGGGATTACAGGTAATAGGAATAGCATACTTGAAAATTTGGAGAAAATTTCTAGGTGAAATCAGGGAATAGAGAATGATGTCATTCAACTGGATCAGGATACTCACAGAAGGATAAGGGAAACAAAAGTTTGAAGAGCAAGAGCCCCAGAGATCTGTAATATGAACTAAAGATTTTTTATTTCAACAGATTTAGGGAATACAAGTGTTTTTCTATTATATGGATGAATTGCTAATGCTGAAGTCAGGGCTTTTAATATACCCTTCACTAGGGTATACTCTAGTATACATTGTACTTGGTAGGTAAATATTTTTATCTCTTATGCCCATCCTTCCCACCTCTCTTCTGAGTTCCTAATGTCTATTACCACTTTGTAATCATAGATACCCATCATTTAGCTCCCACTGATAAGTGAGTACATTTAGTGTATGTTTTTCCTTTCTTGACATATTTTTGAGATATGTCACTTAGGGTAATAGCTTCCAAAACCATCTGAGTGCCACAAAAGACATTATTTCATTCTTTTCTATGGCTAAACAGTACTCTGTGGTATATATACACCACATTTTCTTTATGGTGCCCATCAGTTAACGGGCACTTAGGTTGATTCCATATTTTTTCAGTTATGAATTGTGCTGCGATAAACATTCTAGTACAGGTGTCTTTTTGATATAATGATTTCTTTTCCTTCAAGTATTCAGTAGTAGAATTGCTAGATCAAATGGTAGATCTCCTTTTGGTTCTTTGAGGAATCTCCATGCTGTTTTCCGTAGTGGTTGTACTAATCTACATTCCCCCAGTGTATGAGTTGCCTTTTTTTTTTTTAAACAATATTCACATCAATGTCTATTGGTTAGTTTTTTACTTTTTAATAGTGACTACTCTGATAGGGGTAAGATAATATTTCTTGTTTTAATTTGCATTTTCTATGATAATTAGTGATGGTGAGCATTTTTTCGTATGTTGGTTGGCCATTTGTCTATCTTCTTTCAAAAAAAGGATTTTGAAAGTGCTTATTAGGCAATGAAGAGATTGGATTGGATTGGATTGGATTGGATTTTGAACAGAGCTGGCATGACCAGCACTTATTCCTTAAAACATTAAATTTGCTACAGGGTACAGTACAGATTGGAGAAGGGGCAACCTGGATATAAACAGATAGGTTGGAAGACTCACCATGTTGCTTTTGGCCAGAGCTGCCCTGGGTGTTTGCTTGAGGTCTCTCATCTGCAACAATATGCACAGCAACATTTTCCACATGCTCCTTTCTGCTTTGTGAATCCCTTAATCAGTGGGACAAATTCCTTGATATCTGAGTGTTTGTAATCAAAATGATACTGAACCAGTGGAAAGTGGACCTTATTTTATATGCCACATGAATTGTAATAAACTCAGGAGACTCTTGTGATTTTCACAGGAATAGTATTGGATGAAAAAACCTGAATACAGTGTTCTAAATCATAGCAATAGCAATATACTTTTTCAAAGAAATTTGAAAGAATTTGATAGATTTCTCTTGATAATTTGAAGGCAAGAAGGGATATGTGGGATCTAATCCCAACTGTTTAACTTTAGTTGCTCTTTTAAAGATAGAGTGGACAAAATGGTCTTGGGACAACATTGACTCTTGATTCAATTGTTGGTGACTTTGTCCTATCATAAACATCTTTACTTTTTTTTCTATCTACTCTTTTGCTTCTTTCTTAGTTTGTATTCTGATCTCAATTTCTTTTTTCTCCTTATTTTTCATTCTTTTCTGCTGCCAACTTCTTTAGGTTTGCCCCAAAGAGTCACGATGTCCCTTTTCCTTGAGAAAAGGTGGTGACCATTTGTTAATTATAGTTTAGGGTATATAAAACCTTTTCTTTTTGGTTGAATTATCATGGTATCATCTCAAATGTCTTGGACAGAACTAGGAAATAGTAAATTCTCCAAAAAAAAAAAAAAAAAACCTTTTAGAAGGAAAGCACAACATACAATGTAAGGTATGTTTATGCAGTCAATAGTGAAGGTAAATAAGCCTTACTTAGATTTTTCTGGAACGTCGTGATTTCAAATATCCTATCCTATTGTTTTATAAAGTTTCCTTATACTGTAAAACCATGTTCCTACTTTTGGTTTTTAAAAATATGCTCTCCATACCCATAAAAAGTAAACATGAGTCTGTATCCCAAACAAAATACATATTTAAAAAAGAACATTCTTTGGGTATTTTACATATTCCTCCTGCAAAAGGCCAAAATGTAGGAGAAGAAAAGGAAAAAAAAAAAAAAAGAAAGAAAAAAAACTTGAGTGGCAGGAAGGAGGAGGTGTGGGCAGAGATTTGGCGGGTTTTGCTGAGCTCCAGTACAAGGCTCTCTGAAATAATTTAGCCAACATTTTCATTGGCAGGCCTCAGCAGAGCCATTAGAGCTATTAAATGAATGTATTGTTTTGAGTTTTCTTTGGCCCATCTTCTCCCATTATTTAGGGAAACAGAATTGTACATTAGCAGGAAAGAGGAAAGTTTGAATGCCAGTGAATTCAAACCCTTGTCCGTGGCGAACTGCAGATGAACAGCCCAGAGAGTTGGGAAGAGCTGAGATTTCCTAACCCCAGCATAGTCCCATGTGCCAAGTGCTATGTTGGATATGATCGGGATTCGTGGATATGTTTTTTCTCTTTCTGGTTAAAAAGTAATCAGAGATTTGTGAAAGTTCCTTTAATAAATTATACAGGCCTTTTATATCTGGCAATGAAGACTTTTCAGAAAGTCTACTCAGTAGCAGAGGGTCCTGATCTGGAACACTCAATCTCTCTGCCTAAAAATAAACCTGGATTTTAAGAAATCGTGTGTGTGTGTAATTATGTGTGTTTGCAGGGAAGGTAAATGGAGAATGCTGGAGGTCGAAAATACTTGGTTAATAGATCTTAGAGTTAGAAATGCTAATTTTTTTTTTAAATAAAGGATAAGGCTAAACAGACGACTCATCCAGTCTTATTTTCAGCTTGTCAAGAATGTCTCTGGGAGAAATGCCAGATGGGAAAAAAATAGGATGAACTTACTTGGTTCTTTCTTCCTTATGTTTCTATTCTTTGTTAGTTATTTTTGGTTAACCCCCATTTTGGTTCCAAATACTAGAGTAGAGTTAGAATAATAGACCCTAAGTAGCCCCAATTCTGCCTAGAGAGCGCTTACGTAGAGAGGCATGGCTCCGTCTAGCTTCCTCTGCAGGGCCTGCTACTTTAGTCTGTGCGTGCTGGCCCTGGACTTGAGAAGCTATTTTTGTCATGTCTTCTAAAACAAGTGCATGGTATAGGAAAAATGTGTTTTCTTTTTAAAGATTTATTTTATTTTTTAAATTTCAAAATATTAAGGGAGTACAAGTGTTTTTCTCACATGGATACCTTGTAAGCCTTGTATAAGGCTTAAGTGAAAGCTTTTGGTGTTCCTGTCACCAGAATAATATTGTAGTGTTTACTGTACCCAGTAGTTAGTTTTCATCCCACATCCCCCTTCCCAAATTCCTAACTTCTTGTTTTCTCATGTTCTTTCTATCACTTTGTGCTTGGGTGTGCCCAGCTATTAGCTCCCATTTATTAGTGAGAACATATAGTGTTTGGTTTTCCATTCCTGATATATTTCTCTTAGGATAATGGTATCCAGTTCCATCCCACAGTATGTATATTTATGCCACATTTTCATTATCCACTCATGAATTAATGAATATTTAGGTTCATTCCACATATTTGCCTTTGTTAGTTGTGCTGCAATAAACATTTGAGTGCAGGCACTTTTTGCTACAATGACTTTATTTCCTTGGGATATATCCCCAGCAGTGAGATTGTTGGGTCCAGTGGTAGGTCTACTTTTATTTCTTTGAGGAATCTCTGTACTGATTTCTTTTTTTTTATTTTGTTTTTTTTCTGTTACAGTGTTTTTTTTTTTTATAATTTTATTGAATCATAATTCTGTACATTGGTGCAATCATAGGGCACGATTCATATACATTCAGGAATGTTTTGATCGTACTGTTACAGATAGCCTTCATGGCATTTTCTTGATCACTATATAAAGAC
>CAUYON010005989.1:0-55173 GCA_963573935.1 Arctocebus calabarensis | reverse complement strand
ATGTGCTCTGTACCTTTTTGTTTGTGTCCTCGGGGTCTCAGGTCACCCCAGCAGGGTTGATGTGCGCTCTTCGACCTTTTCTTTTGGCTCAGATCCAAACCATCGGCTTTCTTGCTGAGTTTCTGTCCTTTAACTCTCCTTCTGGATGGGAACCTCTGTGGAAAGCTGGCTACAGATCACCATCTTGGCTCCGCCCCCCTCATTTCCTTATCTTTCCAAAGATGTATTGATCAAATTTATCAGTTATTCATGTTCTCTAGTACAATACCAATTAATCTAAAAAAAATAAGAAAAAAGTATCCACTGAATTTGTGGATGAATGAGTTGAAGAATAAATAATAATTATTTATAACAGCTAATGAAAGACCTAAAAGGCCAATGATAGGCAAGTGGCCAAATCAACTAAGACACAGTTTTTTACCATGCAAGTGTTAAATCTGCTTCTGAAAAAAATTTTTAAATGTGGGGAAATGTTTATGATTTGGCATTAAATGACATGGTAGAATATACCTGTTGATATTTTATCTGGAAAAAGAGCAGAAAAATGAGATGTGTCTAGCATTCAGCTCACAAAAACTAAAAATCCTGATATAAACTAGGACCAAGTTTGGAATTTTCCACATTGAATTTATTTAACTCTTCTGCCTCATTAGCTCAGGACCTTCAAATTCATGTCAAGCTGAAGAACTAGCACCTTTAAAAATCAGAATCCTATAAACTATCCTATATTCTTTTTTGTAATTAAAGATGAGAATGTGGGCTGGGCACAGTGGCTCACACCTGTAATCCTAGCACTCTGGGAGCCTGAGGTGGGAGGGTCCCTTGATTTCAAATTTGAGACCAGCTTGAGCAAGAGTAAGATTCTGTCTCTACTAAAAATAGAAAAATTAGCCAGTCATTGTGGTAGGTACCTATAGTCCCAGCTACTTGGGAGGCTGAGGCAAGAGGATCGCTTGAGCCAGGAGTTTGAGGTTTCAGTGAGCTATGTTGATGCTATGGTACTCTACCCAGGGTGACAGAGTGGGACTCTGTCTCAAAAAAAAAAAAGATGAGGAAATACATAAGGCCTCATTTGTATTTCTTTGGGCTAAGATAATCTTGTTTTTATCACCTCTGCCATTAATAATACCATGTCTGATCATATGTAAAAATGATGTGCTTGAACTTATTTTGCATAATTGTTCTTTAAAATAAAAAAACCCTTTTTCTGATTTCAGAACTACTGCATGCTCATTATCAAAACATTAAATATCAAAGTAAAACAAAAACTTATGATATCTAAAAAGTGCCTTAAGGGAATAACCATCAATTATAGTTCAGTAATATTCCCCCAGAATTTATTCTCAGTATACAGATATGTATACATTCACACATGGGAGTATTGTGCAGAAATGAAGCTGTGTAATATGACAGTTTACACATTACTTTTTCACTGTAAGAAAGTCTTGCCTGCAGTCTCTATGCACCTCCCCCATTCTTTTTATTCCAGGAGGAACTCAGAATCAGTTCCTTAAGGTTTGAGACACAGGGCGAGGCCTGGCCATTTTCCTGGGGGGCAGAGTGAGCAGGGTCCAGACTCCCACTTGGATCATACTCTTGTTGTTGCTATATGGCTGGTGGCTTTTCTTTGCCATGGAGACTAAGTTCACCAACCACAAGAGCTGGTGTGGCTGAATGAACCATACGTGTCATCCTCTTTGTGTGGAAGCTGCCACACAAATAGCAACAGAACAAAGCCACTTAAAATCCCATTTGCAGAATTCTCTAGAGCTTTCAAAAGGTTAGTAGAGTTATTTCATCATCTTTCAGAGCTGTGACCAAGCATTATGAAACTGTGGAGTGTGGCTAAGAATACAGATTAAATACCTTTTAAGCAGTAGTGGAGATGGTATAGGCTGTGTGTGTGTGTGTGTGTGTGTGTGTGTGATAGAGAGAGAGAGAGCACTTTCTTAGCAATATAGTAAACTTGGGTTTCTATATTTTGTTGCAAACATCTAGTCTTCACATGTCCTCAAAATTTCTGAGTAATTTATAAACATTGTTTTTTTGCTTGGTGAGAAAAAAAAAATCACATCTTTGAGAATTTTGATATATCAATATACCTGAAATATCAGGATTATATTTTGAGTTATTGGATGAAAAAGTAGAGATTACTGTAGAGTTTGTAAATGTCTTCCCCACCTCCCACCTCAAATTTGAAATAACACAAAGCTGGGTTTTTAATTACTGTTTTAAGACTATGTTTTTCTAAATGGTCTCTTCCGTACTCCTGTCTCTTAGCCTCCTCTCTAGGTAACAGCTTGTTCTGGAAGGACCTAATGTCACAGTCCTGGGAAATAATGAATCCTAACCATACTGAAGGTGAACAAGGATAGCAGTAGCAGGAAAATAAATGTCTGTGGCAAGGAAATTTGAAATTGTTTTTAAAATTTTGCAGTTAGTTTTAAAAAAATGGTTTCAGTGTCCTGTATTATAGAATGCTATAGAAGATAAATTATTAATTATGTCATACTTAGGATAGCTTTTTCATTAATTTAACAGAGCAACTCAGTTCACGTCCTTTCGAGGCAGGGTACAAAATTTAACAGGCAGTAATTAGAAGGGGCTCAGGGGAGCATTATTCCTGCCCATGGTGCACGTATCAGCTATGTTTACTGACGTCACCTTGGAAACTGAGCAAGGCATAAAACACATCCTTTTATGTTAGAATCAGGAGATTTGCTTCCAGAAACAGAGATCACACATTATTTCACAGAGAAGAAGACTTTGAGCAAGTGAAGAGGAAATGCCAAGAAGCTTGAGCTTGAAGCTTTGATCTTGAATTGTCACTGGAGCTTTTGGATGTTATTCTTCCTGTGAAACTTCTGGGCAGCAGAGAGGAAGCAACCATTGGCTTCACTCTTGGGGTCACTCTGCAGTTAGCCTTCTGCCCCTTCCCAGCTGGAGAAAATAAATGCTCAGGCCTTTCCCGAACAACCTGCCATCAAGCTGGGGTCCTCCACACAGTAGGAGTGTTCCTGGCAAACTTGTGGGCCGCTCTATCGTTGGGACCTGTTTCACTCAGAAACTTTTGTCTGTTTCTAATGTTCTTTCTGAAAGACACTGAGGATACAGAAGCAGATTGAGGCTGGAAGTAGACCTGGCTCTATCTTCACTGCCTTCATCTGTATTACATTTTTGTACTTAACAGTCTTCCCACATGACTGGGAGTTCTGATGGCCGCAAAACTGGGTGGCAGACCCTCTGTAACTACTTCCTGATGAATTCATAAATGACGAATTCCATATGCGAATCCCTGGGCTGAATCCGTGCCTGCTTGCAGAGCACCAGGTCTGCAGAAGCCTGGCTGAGCCCCAGCGTGGTGACCACTGGCTGTGGTGGCCAACCCTTCAAGCCCTTACGACTCAGCGCTTCCTCCAGGGTGAGATGTGGCATTGTTTCACCCCTGTTTTGGAAGATTATTCTAGTTTCTTTAAAAAGATAGTGAATTCTCTGTGTCAGAGACCATGGCATGTACTGTTTTCATGGGAGAAGCCGAAAAGTCATGAAAGGAGCTGTCTAAAGCCGAAATGAAAGGGGACAAGGAGAAATGGGTGAGAAGGGACAAAGCATTTATTTTGTGTTTACTATTTGCAATGTGTGGAGCTAGGGCTTTCTGGATACATTAATAGTTTTATCTCTACATGTTCCCACCCCTCCCCATTTCAAATATAAGAATGTCTCACCCTAGGGCACAGTTATCATATGGCAGAGCTGTGGTTTGAACACTGGTGCAACTACCTCCATCTAGAGTTGTTTATACTGAGGCAGGATCAATGAATATTGGGGGACAGCTAAATACTACATGAGTCTTTCTGATGACATGCATGTCATGAAAGAGACGTCACAGTTGCTAATTTGGAAGAGGCAACAATTCATTAAAGGATATTGATGTCATTTTATGTTAATGGAAGTTTTAAATATTTTAATTATATCTTATTCCAGGCAAAGTGCTAAGTGCTCTATACGTGTTACTTCATCTAATGCACACACACACACACACAAAGGCACATGATCCAGTGAAGCAGTTGCAAGTATCATCCTCACTTTGCAAGGAGTAAAACTTTTTAGGCTTAACTAAAGCCTAAGAAAATCTCAAAACAGAACAAAGTTGGAGGAGTCGCACCTCTGGATTTCAAAACTGACTACAAAACTATAGTAATCAAAACAGTGTAGTATTGGCATAAAGACGGACATGTAGACCATTAGAATACAGTGGAGAGTCCAGAGGTAAACCACATGTGGCTTATTGGCATATATGGTCAAAACATTAAACAAGGGTACCAAGACCATTAAAAGGGGCTTTTCAATGGTGCTGGGGTAACTGTATATCGACATGCAAAAGAATGAAATTTGACCTTTATCTTACACCATAAGCAAAAATTAACTCAAAATGAATCAAAGACCTAAATGTGAGCTAAGACTATAGAACTCTTAGAAGAAAACATGGGGTAAAAACTTAACAGTATTGGATTTGGCAATTATTTCCTGAATATGACACCAAAGGCACAGGCAACAAAAGAAAAAAATTGAACTTCATGAAAATGAAGAACATCTGTGCATCAAAAGATGCTACCAAGAGTGTAAAATGACAACTGACGAATGAGAGGAGACATCTGCAAATTTTATACCTGATAAGGGATTAATACAGAGAACTTCTAAAACTCAGCAACAACAATAAGAACAAAACCCAAAGACCTAGTTCAAATAAGGACAAGGGACTCAAATAAACATTTCTCCAAAGAAGCTGTGCACTTGGTCAATAAGCACATGAAAAGATAGTCAACATCACTAATCATTAGGGAAATGCAAGTTAAAACGTTAAAATGAGATCAAAACTGCACATCCACTAGGATGACTACTATCAAAAAAAAAAAAAACAAAACCCAGAAAATAACAAATGTTAGCAAAGTTGTGGAGAAATCAGAACTCTTGGTGGGATTATAAAATGATACAGCTGCTATAGAAAACAGTATGGTGGTTCCTCAAAAAATTAAACATAGAATTACCATATTATTCAGCAATGCCCGTTCTGGGTATATCCTAGAAGGAACTGGGAGCAGAGTCTTACACAGATGTTTATACACTCATGTTTGCAACAATGCTAATCACAATAGTCAAAATGGGGAAGCAATTCAAGTGTCCATGAACAGATGAGTGGATAAGCAAAATGTGATGTACACACGCACAGAAATATTATTCAGCTTTGAAAAGGAAGGAAATCTTCACCCATGTTACAAGATAGATGAACATTCAGGACATTATGCTAAGTGAAATCAGCCAGTCACAAAATGACAAATATATGGTTATATGAGGCACTTAATCAAATTCATAGATGCAGAAAGCAGATTGGTGATTGCTAGGGGCTGGAGGGAAGAGGGAATGGGGAGTTACTGTTTCTAGGGAGGTCACTAGAAAACAAGCACCCGCAGCTGCAGGAAATGCTATGACAAGGGAGAGCCTGGAGGAGCCCCAGACAGGAAGCCACAAGGCTTGTCATCATCTCCATGCTCACGTCACATCATGGGATTCGTGGTCGTGGTGGGGGAGGGGAAGGGCAATGATTGTGGGGGAGGGAGGGGGAGGGTGGGGAAGAGGAGGGAAGTGGGGGGGGAGGGAAGTGCGGGGGGGAGGTGATGCTCCTGACCCCAGGCTCCTCTCTGCAGCCCAGCCTCAGGGCCTCCTCTGCTGCTGGAGGAAGTTAGAGGCTCTGGTTGGAAAAACTAAACTAATGAGATAGAATAAATCCCTCAGAATGCCGGGAAAAGTACACTGACTAAGAAGAAATACTAAGGATGCTAAGAGGGCAGATGGAAAGTTCACAAATGTGATGAAATTCTCTTTTTTCTCTTTATATATATAATGTAATATATATATAATAAAATATATATTTTATATATTTATATATAATAAAATATATATTTTATATATTTATATATAATAAAATATATATTTTTAAATCTCTCTCTCTCTGTCTCTCTCTGTCTCTCTCTCTCTCTCTCTCTATATATATATATATATATTTTTTTTTTTTTTTTTTTTTCTCTTTGGGACCAAGTCTCACTCTGTTGCCTAGGCTAGCATACCACAGTATCAGCCTAGCTCTTGGCAACTTCAAACTCTTGGGGTCAAGTGATTCTCCTTTGTCAGTCTCCCTAATAGCTGGGCTTACAGGTGCCAGCCACAAAGCCTGGCTAATTTTTCTATTTTTAGTAGAGATGGGGTCTCACTTTGTTCAGGCTGGTCTGAACTCATGAGCTCCTTTCTTAGCCTTTCTTAGCCTCCCAGAGTGCTGGGATTACAGATGAGAGAGACACCTGGCCTCTATCAAGATGCAAAACCTCTTTTTTGTTGTGCAGATAGAGACTTTGAAGTAGACTAGATGTAAGCAGTTTATGAGTAATAGCAGCTAATCTTTAAGGAGCACTTACTGTGTGCCTGGGGAAGTGACACACTGCTATTTGCCCTCTCCCTAGCCTCCCTCATCCTCCTGAGGGAGTGTTATAGGCTACTGAGCCTTCCTCAGATTCCATGACATACCACAGAAGCTCCTCGATAAATTACCTCTCTTTCCTGGCTTAAGTCAAAGCCAGTTCAAATAGGTTCTGCTAATTTCAACCAAGAGTCTGTGACTGAAGTGGTTCTACCCATTTTAAAGATGATGAAACAGAGGCTCAGAGAAGTTAATTGGTATGTGCCAAGCTATTAAATGATGGCATCAGGATTGACCTCAGGTCTGTTGGCATAAAAATCACTTTGCTCCACCAGGCTGTCTCCCTACATGTTGTCCCGGGTGGGTGAAGGAACAGGCTATGGTCAAGTGGACAAGTATTGCCACTGGTCTAAGAGGAAGAAAAAGAATGGGACCATGCAGGGACCTGAGGTTGGCGGAAGACAGGCCTGCAGGAAGAGTGTTAGCCAGGCAGTTCAGGAGCACAGGGGCCACCCGGGGCCACTCACTGAGCTTCTTGGATAGAGGCTTCCGGCCCTGGCATGCTCAGAATATTCACAATCAGCCCTGCCCCTTCAGCCCCTAGAGCAGGCTCCCATTCTAGTTTATTAGCATCACAAGTACTGGCACAGGTCTTGGTGACATAGATTTTGAAAGAAGTGGGATTACCAATCAATATTTCATTTTGAAAACCATTAGCCTAAAGCAATTTTGGCTGGAAATCCCTGGGGTGGAGTTTGGTCTCTCGCTTCCCTATTTCCCTCCATGCCTAATCACACACCCTCACCTGCTCACCCACGGCTGGTTGGCAGAGGCCTGTGAGCTCAGGAAAGAATATCGCTGCGGAGGGACCAGCCACCTCCTCAAGGTGCTTGCCCAACTATGCGGCTGCTACTTTGAACAGAGAAGCCTTGATTTGAGTTGTTTGTGCCCTCAGCCTCTCCTTGTATGTTGGGAATCACCCACCAGTGGGCTGAGGAGGCTCCTCATGAGGGCTGACTTGGTGACTTGGGTAGCTCTCACCCCAGAGGGCTGTTCCACACATCTGTGTGAAGGTGGACACGTGTGCTCTGTGAAAAGAAGAGCCTTGCCTATTTCTTTTTAATTTTAATTTTTTTTTTTTTTTTTTTTTTTGCGACAGAGTTTCACTTTGTGGCCCTGGGTAGAGTGCTGTGGAGTCATAGCTCACAGCAACCTCAAACTCCTGGACTCAAACGATCTTCTTGCTTCAGCCTCCCAAGCAGCTGGCGTTATAGGCACCTGCCACAATGACTGGCTATTTTTAGAGATGGGGATCTCTCTTTTGCTCAGGCTGGTCTGGAACTCCTGAACTCAAGCCCTACCCTTCTCAGCCTCCCAGAGTGCTAGGATTACTATCCTGAGCCACCACTCCTGGCCCTATTTTTTTTTTTTTTCTTTAAAGGACAGCCAGTCAGGTGTCTAAGTAGAGACAGAGAGCTTTTCTGACTGCTTGTTGCTTTTTAAAGAGTTTGTTAAGGTTGGCTGGAGCAGAGCAAAGTTATTACTTTTTTACCTGCCTTTTTACCTGGGCACTGACCTGTAGGAAGGTCAGAAGATAGAAATCTCCGTGCTGAGGTGAAGCAGGGTGATTGAGCCTCACCCCTTGCTGTCTCTCCTGCCTCCGTGGGTGAGCTAGTGCCCCCCTTGTGCCTTGCCCTCTCCTGGGCAGGTGTGGATTGCCACCCGTATTCCATTTGCCATGCTGAGCCATCTTAGGCTGTTCTCAAAATACGAGCACTTAAAGATACTGTTGAATGATTATAATAGTGCAGAGAGAAAGTAGCGCCAAGGCTCTGTATTTAGATGTGGTCACACAAACACAAACAAAGCAAGCAGTGACTGTTCAATTTAACAGCCTGGTTCTGTGAATGATGGCTACATTCCTACCTAACTCACCCATCCTAGATACTGCTTACTGAGGGTTCATACACACAGGCCTAGTGCTTGGGTAAACATCTGAAATATTTGGGAGGTGAAGTCAACTGTTGATTCCCTGCTCCTCACTGCTTAGGAGAAGCCCGTTTAATTTTAAGAATCACAAATTCCTTAGTTTGAATTGAGTGTGGGTATTAGGCAGTCTTAGCCGAGAAACCCCACAAGTTTGTTGCTTAAACAGAGATTTCAGTGACTTTGAATTATAATTCTTGTTATAGTGTAAAGTAATATACCTTTGGGCGGTTTTTAAGAGGGTGGTTAGGGTGGTACCTGTGGCTCAGAGGAGTAGGGAGACAGCCCCATATACTGGAGGTGGTAAGTTCAAACCTGGCTCCAGCCAAAAACTGCAAAAAAAAAAAAAAAATGTTAAGAAGGTGACTACTTTTTCACTCATTTAGCAGATATTTACAGGCACTTATTTTGTGTCAGGCTCTGAGCCCAGTCCTGTGGATGTCACTGCAGACCAGGCAGGGGCAGCTCCTGCCCTCAGAAAGGGCATCAATACTGAGGAAAGACAAGTCGAAGGGCATCTCTGAGGGCTGGACGCTGTGCTGGGAAGCACAGGAGTCTGCATAAGAGCACTGAGCAGAACAGAGCTCAGGATCCGCGGGAGGGGTTGTGAAGGCAGAGCTGTCTACGGTGACACCCGACAAGGGGCTAGGAATTAGCAGCAGGGTCATGTACAGATGCCTGGACATCAGGGACAGCATGGCTCTGACCCACTTGAGGACCAAGACAGCTCCCAGGTGGCTGAACTTCACCAGGTTGGGACAGAGGGTGGTGTGGAGGGTGGGGAGAGGGAGAAAATGGTGAGAGAATCTCCTGGAGAGATAAGCATGGGCTAGATTATGAAAAACAAAGAAAAAGAGTTAAGGGATTTAGGGCAGTACCTGTGGCTTAAAGGAGTAGGGCGCCAGCCCCATATATCGGAGGTGGTGGGTTCAAACCCCGCTCCGGCCAAGAACTGCAAAAAAAAAAAAAAAGAAGAGTTAAGGGATTTGGACTTGAATCCTGAGGGCAGTGGTGCACCATTGGAGAGCTCTGTGTAGGGAAGGTTGAGATCAAATGGGCATCTCAGAAGAGATGCTTTGGCCTCAGGATGGGCCTTGGGTCGCACAGGGGACGTGTGTCGGGCTAAACCTATTAGGAAGCTGCTAGAGGGGTAAGAGGGGTGAGAGGCACAGCAGCCTGGACCAGGAAGCTGCATGGGGCTGGGAGGAGTGGGCAGACAGGGTGAATATTCAAGGCTGGAGTGAGTGAACCCCAGTCATCAGTAGGCCATCAAAAGAAGGAAGAAGGAGACGTCAAGGGTGAAGCCAAGACTTTGAATGGATGTGTGTGATTCTCCAAGATGTGGGACAGAAGGAAACCCAGACGGGAGTGGGTGTTGTCGACGGGAGGAGTGATGTGGCTTTGGACAGAATGAGTGCCATGTGGAGATGTTCCAGAGGCACCAAGGCTGCAAACTCAGGGAGGTGTGAACTGGAGCCATTGTCACAAATGTGGTTCCCAAAGAGACAGGCAGGAAGCCACTGGCCATGGAGTGTGTAGACAGAGAAGAGAGGAGGGGAGGGCCTGGCACAGGGTGTCTGGACATCAGTGCTCTGGGCATCTTGGGCCTCAACTTACCTGATGACCAATGAGCTGGGACCAGATCCCAGCTAGGCCTCCTGACCCAACAGCATGGCTGTGTCCAGGGTTCCTTTAGAGTGAGGGGCCTTATTAACTGGATAGAGTTGGGGGTGAGGCAGTTGGGAAGGACCCTGCTCATTCACTGAAGGCCTAGCTTAGGGACCTCAGTGGATAGCTGCCGGGTTGTGCCAGGCTGACCTGGCAAAGCCACTGGCCCTGGTTCCTTTCCTCTCACTTTAACTTTCTCATCTATCACAAAGGGACTGGCTTTAGAGGTATGAGAAAACTGGAACAGAAACCAGGTTCAAGGTTGGGAGAGTCATTGAGCAAATGAACCCTGTGATGTATTGGAGTTCATGTGACAAACTGGGTGTGGGGAAGAGGCTGGGCTGCTATGTGTCCAGGCCAGGGCTTTTTTTTTTTTAATTTAATTTTTGTTTTTTTGTTCTACTTTGGCCCTCCCTACATTACAAATAAAGGGCATGAGCTCTTCCTGCCTTTGACCCAAAGATTGTAAGTTTGTGTGCAGAGGTGACATGTCTTCAGAAAGAGCCAGGGGCCCTGTGGCAGGACAGGCTGTCTAGAGTCCCAAGATGTCACAAGCCAGGCAGCCTGGGTCTCACCCCAGCTCTGCTCAGTTACTGAATCATCAGTGGGCTGGCTGGTCACTCCACCTGCCTGCCTCGGTTTCTGCATCTGTAAAATGGTGCTAAGACTAACTGCCCTGCTGTCTCACAAGGTGGCTGTGATGTATTGATAAATGCTCTCTGATGTGCTTATTTATATCATCAACAATGTGACTGGCAGAAATATAAACAAGACAAAATGTAAATAAACAATTAAAATTGAAGTAAAGAGAAAATATAGGCAGTAAAATGTGTGGTGAGGTTGGTAGCCAGGACAGTTGCCCAAGGTCCCGCGGGGAAGGTGGGATGGTATAGGAAATGAGAGTGAAGCTTTGAGCCTGGGGTGCTGGGACAGAGCCCAAGGTGTAGGGTTGCAGCTCAGGCAATTGGGCACAGGAGAGCAGAAGCCCAGACTCGGGTGAGACCAGGAGTTCCTCTGGACCGTGTGGAATGTGTAGTGACTTTCTGGTTGCCATACTGACTCCTGTGGGCTCCGGGGGCTTCTCAGATGGGGCTGGGCCAAAGACACAGATTTTCCAGTTGTTGAGAATTGAAGTGATGTGGGGACAGATGATGTCAGGTGGGGTGAGTAAAAGGCAAGGGAAGAAGAGCGAGGTGAGGCATCGCTGGGGGCTGGAGAGTGAGCAGAGTGGCTCCAGGCAGCAGCGAGGGTGGCTTCCGGCTAGGCGTGGGGCGGGGTTCCCCTCCACTGGGTCCTGCTGTGATCCTGCTCCTCCTCCCATCTGTGTTTCCAGCAATACTGGTGGGGTTTGGGAAGGAAGGCTCTGAGACAGCTTATTGCTTAATCCATGTTTTCCTCATTTCAGTGATTGATAATGAAATGTAAACCCCAAGCCTTGGAATTCCCCGCAGCTCCTACAGAGCTAGTCTTTCTGTGGCAAGCTCATTTCAAAGACCAGGTGGGGCACACCAGGAGGGGAGGGGACCGTGCCCCAGTGGGTGGGTCCTCCTGGGTTGCTGTGTGGTAGGGAATGAGCAGCACATCCTCCAGCCAGCTAGAGATGTCTCTGGGCGCAGATGTCTCCTGATGAGCTGCTCCAGGGCAGGCTTCTCAACCTCTCAATCCACTCCAACCTCTCTCGGACTGGATTCATGGTTTGAGGCTGTCCTGGGCATTGTGGGATGTTGTTTAGTCGTGTCCCTGGCCTCTGCCCGCTAGATGCCAGTAGTGCCCCCAAATCCCGGCTGTGACAACCAAAGATGTCTCCAGATATTGCTGCATGTTGTCTGGGGGAAGGGAGCACAATTGCACTAGGCTGAGAGCCCCTGGCACGGAGTGGGGAGAGATGGTGGCCCGTCCATCCACCGCCTGCTTCCACTCTGTGGTCTTCTGTGGCTGCCACTCCATCTTCTGGAAACAGTTTACATGTGGTTACCTACTCCTCTGAGGCTTCTGTGGTTCCTCAGGGTCTACAGAGCATAAGCTCTTTGGTGGGGCCTAAGAGGCCTTCCAGCTTCCACTGAACCTGCCAAACCCTGCTCCTGCTGGGCCACTCTGGTGGCTCAGAGACTCAACTCATTCAGTCCATCCGCTCATTCATTTTCTCAATGAATGGATGACTACATGAACACTGCACTGTCAAAGCCAGGTGCTTCTGCCAGAGGCCACCCCAACTTCTGCCCCTCCATGTGACTCTGCCCATAGCACCTTGAGTCTCCCCCAGAGCCCGTGTTTCATTTTATGTGCACACCTCTCCCCTGAGAGTAAGGATGGGAATATCTTTGCATCTCTTTTGGTGCCTTGGGCTAGTAGGTGCTTAACATATGTTTATGAACTTGAACTAAATTAAAGTTGTGACAAGAACCAAGAGACTTACTGGGAGAAATGAAAAGGAGCTAGAACCCAAAGACCATGAGAAGTGGGGCCAAAGAGGCAAGTGAACCTGACATGTGATTAGCAGCAGAGAAGAGTAAAGACGTTAGGTGTCAGGTGAAAGGTCTCAAGAGAATAGGAGACTGACCCTTTCTCTCCTCTGGACTAAGGGAAAGGAAGCCTTCACTGAGTCAGTTCAGCTCAGCATTCAATCTGACCTCTGAAATTCGTGTTTCCATTAACACTTGCTCTGTCAGGAACCCCAGTTCATGAGCTTAGGACCAAGAGCAGAAGGCAAGAGGTCTATTCTATATTGTGTTATTTTCATAAGGTTTGATATTGGATCGTGTCTTACATTGTTTTAAGTTCTTTACAAGTATTAGCTCATTCTTTAGTTCTCTTTACAAACCTGAGAAGAAGATGCTCTTTTCATCAGCAGCACCATTATCCCTATTTTATGGATAAAGCCGAGGTACACAGAGAGGTTGAGTAACTCACCCAAGAACACACAGCTTTAAGTGGCAGAACTGGGCAGAGAGCACAGACATTCCAATGTTGGGATCTGTGCTCATAACTGTAATACTTTGCACAAAGAGACAGCTTATCCTTTGAATCTGTTTTTCTTATTGCAGGAGCTGATAATGAGAGATACACTTGATGCCTCAGAGGTCTCAATAGCCCCACAGACAGCTAGTCCTCTAACTGAAAACTTATATCAAGGACCAGGTGGGGTGCTTAGGGAAAGGGAGAGACAGCTGGCCCTCCTGGATTTACCCCGAAACACAGGATGGGTGCTGAATGAGCTTCCAGTGCAAAACCACTGGCCCCTGGCTCTAGTTTCACTGCTGTGGGTATCAGGCACCATAAGTTCTTAGACAGCAGAAGATGAGCCATGCCATTGGCATTGCAGGGGACATCCAGGCATTTGCTGAGTGTATTTGCACTAAAGAGATAAAATGTGAAAGAAGAGAGAGAATAGGGTTGCGAGGGGTGGTGGTGCTGAGCACAGACGTGTGAGGAAAATCAAAGGATCCTTTTCATACACATTTCAGCCTTTAGCTGAGATCTTAAATGATATACCTAAGATCTGAACATTTAATCTGATCAATGTCTTGGTTGGATAGTGCCCTTTTTCTTAATCCTTTCTGAGAATCTTTGAAATGGAACTTGTGCATGATTAATTCAGAAGCAGATAATCCTGCCTCTCACAGTCATGGCAATAGTGAATCCACATGGCCGGGCTCTTAGGCAATAGTTAGACATCTGGGGCATGTCCTTTCCTGGTGCAGCCAGGCTTTCAAACCACCTCGGGGTCTTCACCTAAAACACAGACAGGTTGTGGTCCTGGGTGAGGGGTTCAGGCTGCCACCAGCACTGACCTTTGTGCCTTGTGCAGTGTTAAGCACCTCCTCCTGCCATTGCCTTAGTTACGTACAAGTCAGGCTTACTAGCTCTGTAACTGTGAGAAAATTGGAACTTTCTAAGCCTCAGACTTTTAATCTGCAAAACGGGGATAATTGTAACACCTACCTCATAGAATTGTTGTGGAAATTAAAAGAGAGAGTGTGCAGTGTGCTTCTTACAGGGCTAGGCACATGTGCTCAGTGTGTAATTGCTAGGGGTAACAGCAACATAAAAATCAAGGGGTCTCACTGTGCAAGGAGGCTGGGAAAACGGAGAAACAAAATTTAATATGCTTTAGTGCCTAAACTGAACAGTGTGGCAGTTATGTACTCTTGGATTTGGGGTGGTGTCCTCTACTTCTATGGTCCCCACCCCTGGGCCGTACTGGTTAGTGGTGTATTAGGAATGGGATGGCCCAGTAAGGGGTGAGTGGCAGGTGAGTGAGCAAAGCTTTGTCTGTATTACAGCTGCTCCCCATCGCTTGCATCACTGCCTGAGATCCACCTCCTGTCCCATCAGCTGCAGCATTAGATTCCCCTGGAGCTTGAACCCTACTAAGCATATAAGGGATCTAGGTCGCATGCTCCTTATGAGAATCTAATGCCCCTTCCTGGTGCATGCCAAAATTATTTTCCATGAAACCAGTCCCTGGTGCCCCAAAGTTGAGGACTGCTACATGTGAGCTTGGTGTCTCCTATGCAAGATAATAGAAGCAGTATGCATTTACTGAAATCCTTTTGTGTACCAAGCATAGTCCTTGATGCCAGAGGCCCTATGGTGAACAAGATTTGGTCTTAGTGTGCAAGGAAATTATCTACAAGTGAGGAATTTGGAGCTAGAAAGTAGAGACCCTGCATTAGAGGGACATTATGCTTTCTGAGCACAGTCCTGAGGATACAGAAGAATCTTAATAAATGTTTTCTGATGTTACAGTGAAGGCAATGTCTCAGCTAGTTTGAGGATCTCTCATTGCAAAAACAAAAGTTTCCCACAGTTTAATTTGTAGTTTTGTTTGTTTTTAAGTCTTGAAAGCATTGTATCTCAAACTATCCTACTTTTTAAAAAACTTAGTAGAAAGCCTGGGGTTAAAAGAAAAGGCTGGGTATTATTGTCATGGTTATAATCCCAGTATTTGGGAGGGTGAGGTGGGAGAATCACTTGAGGGCAGGAGTTTGAAGCCAGCCTGGGCAACACAGCAAGATCCTGTCTCTATAAAGTAAAATACAGTACAATACAATACGATACGATACAATACTGTATAATATTGTAGCTGGGTGTGGTGTTGTGCACCTGTCGTTTTAGCTTCTCAGGAGGCTGAGGCAGGAGGATTATGTGAACCCAGAAGTTGGAGGCTGCAGGAGCTATGGTGGTGTCACTGCACTCCAGCCTGGGCAACAGAGAAATTACTGTCTCTTAGGAAAAAAAAAAAGATAAAAAGGGTACAAGGAGCCGTAATTCCTACAGGATGAGGTTTTGCTCACTAGATTGTTTGGGGTAACAACAGAGATTTGCCTTATTTGAGAATGGTCCCAACTGTGTCCCATGTTTCTAACTTTGGGTTCAGAGAAGCCATTACCAGCTGTGTGTGTGCCTCACGGAGAATAGATTGTCCTAGGCTGACATCTGCTGGCCACACTGGCATATACATGTTTGTTGTGGGGTGGTATCCTAATTTGCACACTCAGTGCCCTTGATGGTTTTTAATGAACAAAATTGGGTGTCTTCCGTACCATCCCACTCTCGTGTCAGGTCATCATCTTCCCCAGACTGAAGACTAGAAAGACTCTCTCCTTTCTTCCTACTTGTCACCATCCTTTCTTTGCAGCCTATGAAACATCTTTGCACTTTTCCTCCTCTCTCCCGTCTTTCTTTCTTCAGTCTATTACCTCGTGGACTGGTTTTATAGCCAACATCCAACTACAAGGCTTCTCTTTGATGTGCCCCAAACCTTGCGTAGAGCATAGTCTTACAACAATCTGAGACCTGAATACAATGTATCCTTCAGATCCCACAGCCAGCTTGACTTCTCTTTAAGGATGGAGCTCTTTCAGAGAAGGCGTTTTCCAAAAGGGTTCCAAGGAACCCACTGAGGTGTCTCACATTCCTATCATGGTGAGCGAGGCTTCCTTTAACAAGGGTCTTCCCCAAAGCCTTTGGGGATGGTGGAAGGTGCCCATCAGGGTGCAGTGGGTGGAGAGAGGGTGGGCACATTTATTTTTCTCTTTAGTAACTAAAATCATCAAATCAGTGAGGGCAAATTCACATATTGATTTGAATAGGGATGAAGAAAGACTAAACAACAAAAAGAGTCAAAGCCAAACAAGGACCAACCGCATCTATTAAAAAAATCAGGTTGATAAAATATCTCAGATTGCATGTGAAGCCACCACTGTACCCCATGGTTGAACTAATGTACACAGCTATATTCAATAAAAAAAAAAAGAGTTAATGTATTCCAGAGGAACAGGGGACTCACGGTGATAGAGTAAGGGGTGAGTATTTTTCAGATGTGAGAGTTCATAGGTACACATATGCACACTAAATCCAGACAACAAACACTTTCCTTGGTACCTTTACCACAATCCAAAGCAGTGCCACCATGCTGAATGCCATGAGAAGAGATTCTGAGGGGATGAATTCAAAGAAGTACCATTGTGCTAGATCTTACAGGTTTGTTTTTTAAGTAAATTTATTTCAGATTAATGTGAGGGTACAAACAAGCTAAAATATTTGATTTTGTTAGGTAGAGTTCATCTTATGCTTATGTCCCACACACTAAAGTTATGCCAACCCTCACACCTCATGCCCATTCAGGGAGAGCACCACAACCCCCTTACCCTCCCCCACTACCCCACCACACCCACTTGAATTGAAATGAGTTTTTCTGCTATTTGGGCACGTATTGGATCGTCTACTGGCTTCATATTAATATTGAGTATATTAGATATTTGCTTTTCCATTCTTGTGACACTTTATTGATAAGAATGTGTTTTAACTCCATCCAGAATATTACAAAAGATGTGAAATCATCAGCTTCTTATGGCTAAATAGTATTACCTGGTGTGCATATACCACAATTTGTTAATTCATTCCTGAATTGATGGGTAGTTAAGTTGTTTCCACATCCTGGCAATTGTAAATTGAGCTGCAGTAAACAATCTAGTGCAAATATCCGTATGGTACGATTTTTTTTTTTTCTGGGTAGATAACAGTAAGATTAGCCCATATCACAAAGTCCCAAAGCTACAGATACTGGCACGGATATGGAGAGTGGGAACACTTTTACACTATTGGTGGTACTGCAAACTAATACAGCATCTTTAGAAAGAAATATGGACACTCCTCAGAGATCTCAAATTAGATCTTTTATTTGACCAAGCACTACTAGGCATCTTATAACTTATTACAAGAAACTTGGCTTTTGCTCTGAGTGAGATAGGATACTACTGGAGGATTTTAAGCTGAGAGTTGATCATTTAAGTCTTAGCCTAATGATTAAGGACAGGCATATCTATTTTAATTAGTCTTAATGCAATCCCATGAATCCTTTCCAAGACAGTGAGTCTGGTATGATCACTAAGTTGCAATAGGATGATACAGTGAATGAGAAACAGAAAATGAGTTTGAAAGGCATACCCTAATCAATCAGCAAATCTCAGTAAATCTTTCACAATGAAAAGCACTGCTATTACAAATCACTGTGAAATAATAGCAATTATCACAGCCTTAGGTACACCACAAATTACTGAAATTACTCTTTGGGGAGTGATAAAAATTTGGTAATAAGATCCAAAGAATACAGAGAAATTCTATGTAGTTTAACCAGTTAAATTCTAAATCACACCAACTACAACTGTCATGCTATATTTGCTTTCTTATTCACTCTTTAAGACCATAATATTTGGCTACTTCATTCAAATGGGATGCAGATTGAGCCAACTCTCAAATTTTATGGCCAAGATTTACCAGTATCCCAAATTCTGGCTACCCAAATGAATCAAGTAATTCGTTAAGAGTTTATGGTAGGCTTCAAATGTAATATAGAAAATCAGATGTCAATGCCTAAAACACTTAAAGATATAGCTAATCTTACACCCAAATAAGAAGTCTTAATCAAATTACAGTGACTAAAAATGGCTGGAGTTGAGCGACTTCTTGACTAGGACACTTCTGAAGTGAAACTCCTTTATGTAACGCCTCTGAGTCCCAACTCGATGAATCCATTCTCCTTCTTTGTTCCCTTGGTTTAGTGTCCTCTCTTCTTTATTTCCCCAATATTCTGTTATTAAACTTTTGCTCATCCAACACCCATCTGACAGCAATGGCAACCTACTTAACACTACTGGCATGAACCTTAACCACTCAAGATGTGACCTAAAATACCATGTGGCAACAATGTACTCTGACGCCATGTGCTTCTCTTTCCTCTTCTCTCTGTTTTTTCATAGTATCTGATGATATTCAACTTTGCGCTTTAATTTTATCATGCTTTGTCCTCTAAACATTTTTCTGATAAGCTCCTCCGGGACAGGTAGCTTGCATATTGTATCCACACCACCATAGGTTCTAACAAAGTGAAAAATACAAGCTGAGACCTTTATATACCGAAGATTCATGAATGTTTTAACAAATTTGAAGAAAACATGGTCAGAAGCTTAGCCTAATTATATTATGCTAATAGTGATAAGAAATGTAATTGCTGTACTTTTAAAAAGCTTTCCCTTTCTTGGTGATAGGGTGAAGAGAAGTGAACTAAAATGAAGTACATTTTTAAATGTAAAACTTAATTCAACCTTAGCTATTATGGATGAACACAATGAAAACAAAATTACAAATATACTTTGAAACAGGAAGCTTTGCAACCTCAGAAGACTGAGGAGAAGAACAACTAATTCAGCAGGTCATTGTCAACATATTTTATCCAGTTAGGAAAAGCAGGCAAATGCGAATTTCAAGCAAAGCAGAAGTGAATATGCTTTCTTAAAAGTTTCATGTTTGAAGGAAGAATATGTTCCAATGATCAAAGAAATATGAATTGAACTCTAATCTCCTATCCCTGCTAAAAATTTTTATTTTTCTACATTTCAAATAAATTAGAAAACTATAAGGAAATATCGCTGGGAAAATATTGCTGAGCTGGATGGATTGTCCACAATTAATTAATAAAATGCACATCTGGTATCTGAAAAAAAGGTCACTTCAATGAGCTGTATTTTTTCTTCTATACTGAAAACACTTTAGATTGACACGAAATATTGATCTGATGTATTCCTTTCAAAATGTGTTCTTTATCTCGTCTTCTGTTCCATTAAATAGTTAGTTGTCATGGCAAATCCACTTTTCAACCAAACTGGAAGTAATAAAATAAAAGATATACTGTGTATTGGTACGTGAGTAAATGGGAGGAGAAGTGAGAAAATCCTAGCATCCATGGAAGAGTGGCCCTGGTGCTCTGTTTAAGGAAAAGTGCCACAAAATACAATGTTATGGTCATTCAAGACAGGACTATCATGCAGCAGAAACCAAAGCAGAAGTGCCTGTTCAGAATCCTGTCAAGACATCAAAAAGTCTTTACTACTTCTAAATGAACAATAAAGGGTCTGCAGGTTTGCAGTACTAAAAAATATAATAATAATTTCTATGTACATATAGCTAAGAGCAATATTTATCATGTTACAACAATCACATAAACACATTAACACAAATAGACAAGGGTGTATCTGCAGAAGTAAGTAACTGGATAGATTCTGAAGTACAAGTTCAAAGTACTATCAAGATTTTTTAAAGACAATGAGCAAAATAAGTATCTATCATCTACAGTTGCAAGTATCCCTCTATCTCTAGAGATGGTGTAGAGAGGGGTGAGGTGTGGTTATTCCACCATAACAGAATATAAATAACAGTTGCTTCTAACATCTTCAACAGCAGACAGCAATGATAAACTGTGAGAGGGACTAAGACCACATGGTCTTGACATCTGTCTTAAAAGCCACACTGAATCAGAATCGGCATACCCTCAAATATCTCACATAGAATACGATTTGAATTACAGAAGCGCTTCTCATTTTCAAATTACAATGCCCAGTCAGGAATGATTATTAACACAGATTAAATGTCTAAAACATACCTCCAAATTTGCATCAGATATTGTCCCAATTTAAATTTTTCGGACAGGCAGACTTCAACTCTAGGGAACTTATCACCACAATTCTCCTGTGCATAAAACAGCAAAGGTTTTCATCAAGTGCTCGTTTCTGGAGGCTGAGACCAAAGTCCAAGAATATGAAACATGGAGTGAATTCTTACTGTCTCAAACACGTGTTATTGTACATTGTATTAAGTGTCACATATAAATGTCCATTCTAGTCCCATGCAGTTGAGGAAATCCACAAATGTTCACAGCATGTTTTCAAAGTAGCAGATAACAACGGCTTCAAAATAATTTCTGTTTCTTACAAGAGCAGCATGGAATACCCTCGAAAAGCCTGGTCAAAAAGTCAGACCTCATTTCCACCAATATGTTGCATCGCAGAATGTTACACACTTCTCTAGGCTTCAGCTTCTCTTTCATACATTAGGGATCATAATATGCAGCTTACTTCACATGCAGCTTTACTTCCAGAATAAAAATAGTGTTATTCCAAAGAGAAGATAACTAAGAACAAGTACTTTTTGTGCCAGTTTTTGTTTTCACTTTTGTATTGATCTAACTATATTCTACTAGGCACATAATATCAAATTGTTGTCCTCAGAGTCATTTGAAATCCTGTTACTCTCTGTGTGACTGTGCCACCAACTGCATGTTTAGGTCTATTAGTGTCTTTTATTTTTAATTTTTTTTTTTTTGAGGCAGAGCCTCAAGCTGGTACCGCCCTAATGCTTCGAAATTTTTTTTTTTTTTTGCCAGGGCTGGTTTTGAACCTGCCACCTCTGGCATATGGGGCTTGCATCTGACTCCTTTGAGCCACAGTCACTGACCATATACATAGATTTCTTAATCACATTTATAGCTGAAAAGTATTGCATTTGTATAAATGCACCACAATACTATTAAGGGCATTTTTATTGTTTCCAGTCCTTTGCTGTTACAAATAGACTCCCAGTGAATGGCCTCGGGTGTCTTTTTTCCATATTTTTTCCATTGTATTTGTGAAATAGATTTGTAAAAGTGAAATTGGGTTAAAGGGTAAAAGTATATGTAATTTTACTTGACATTGTCAAATTTCTCTTTACACGAAGTAAAGACATTTTGCATTCCCACCAATTCCCATGACAGTATATGCTACGAAAATTTTGAGTTTCTGCTAATTCAAAAGGTGATAAATAGTCTTATACTATATCTTAAATGTCTGTTTCTCTTTTCATAAGTAATGTGAGGATCTTAACACATGGTTAGAAAAAACATTTGCATTCCTTTTTCTTTTTTTCCATTGTCTATCATTGACCTTTTTGGGGTTTTCTGCATTATATGACTCAGTCTGTGAATTTTCTTAAGACACACTAAAATATTGCCTGCTTCTTTATTACAGAGTAAAATTACTTCCATAATGGTCCATTTTAGTAACATTCAATGAGAGTTTTCCCTAACACAGTTCTGGACTAACCTGTCATTTACCCTGCTTCCTTAATTATCTCCAATCTTGGGCTCCAAGTCTCAATTGGTTCTTTGACTATAGCCTATTAATATCCTTACCTTTGCCCTAAAATATGAGAAGGAAAAATTAGAATTTACAGTATAAAATTTAAAACAATAAGGAAATCTGCTAATTCCATAACTCCTCATTGCTAACTTTCTTCCCTCCTCACTTAGCAAACAATCTTTTGAAACTTTTAACTTTTACTGGGGGTAGCAGGTGGGTATGCTTTCTCAAGTTCACTCCAGCACATTGTTTTCCACCCTCTACTTCCCAAGTGCTTTCATATTTATTGATTGGATTTCAGCTCTCTGTGCTACCATTAGGAGGAAATTCCTCCATTGTTATTGACATCCCATCCTCCCTGGGTCCCACGGTGCCCTTCTCCTGATTTTTCCGCCTTTCTCCTGTTCTGGCCATTTGATGGTGCTGTCCCTTGGAGACTTCCTCAACCTTCTCCTTGGATTTTTTTTCTAAGACTCTCTTCTGGACCACTACTTTCCCATTACATAAACCAAGCATTAAAAAACCCATCTACTTTCACAGTTTTCACAGCCATATATTTCCTGGTAGCTCCCAAATTTATGTCTTCTTTCCTCTCTCCTTCAAAGTTTATTCTCATAAGAAATATGCATAGTATCTCAAACTTTTTATGTCAGAAACTAAATTCTTCTCCTCAGCCAGATTTGTTATTCTTTACATATTTTAAGAACCTTTTCATTCTCTTCTAATTCAACAGAGTTAGAACCTGGAGTTTTGTGTACTATGATTGAGTCCAGGCTCCTCGTCGGCAGCCCCTGCATGGGTGCTGGACTCCGGCTCATTACTACTCTCATCCCTTCCCGCACGCTGCTGCAAAATGCTGCATTTGCAATCAACCATGCCTGCTACTGGCTTAAAACCCTCCAAAAGGCTTCCCTTCTTTTATAGTAAAGCCCAGCCTTCTGCAAATATCCTACAAAGAAAACAATTTCCATGATAGAGTTGCTCAGACTTCATCTCATACAATCTTCTTGAGCTTTACATGAGAGTCACATAAAATTGCTTGTAATTTTTCCATAACTACAGTAGAGATCTATGTAATTTGTGCACAATGCCTCCTACTTCTTCAAAATACCACCTTCCATCCTCTTCCCCTCGTTATCCTCTCTCCTGTTTAATGTTTTAGGTCACAGGGCACCTCCTCCTAAAAGACATCTTGTCTCTCCTCCACTGTTACCACCATGGGTGAGTTACGCAAAGCTCTTAGAGAAGACTCATATTATTGGTTACATATTCTATTTTCTCAGCAAACCACTGTGCTGATCTGTTTCCATGTATAACCCACTATAGGCTTGGAGAAGCCTATCATGTCCCCTTCAGCAGAGTGAATCCAGCAATTAGCAAAGTCCCTGGTTCAATCCATTCATGTTTCTTGACTGAAGCATGCAGAATATACTCTTATTCTTTGTACAAAGAAAAACGTCCAAATAAAAAATGGTTTACATATAAAATAGAACAAAGTAAATGGAACAAAGATAGGAAATGAATAAGAAAATAAAAAATAATGGAGTTATTTAGTTGTAGGATTGAAGAAATAGGGGAGTAAAAAAATGTCTACTCAATTGCAAAAAAGATAGAAATAATAAAGCCAATGCAATAAACTTTTAAAAAGTGAAACAACAAATTTTGTGCAATTCATAACTAATACAATAATGTCAGGTATATTTACTATAAGTTGAGGTGGTTAAGAAGTTACTCTGTATTCTTGAAAGTATTTTTAATATTTTTTACCAGAAAAGTGAAGGTAATTCCTGGATGATTTTAGTATAGCACATTTGCATTACAACTTATACTAATAGGTTTAAAATTATAGTGATTACCTTAAAATATAGTTATCTACAGGTTTAATACTATCCAGATTATATACTTTTATTAAAATTAGCTTTTGTAGTTTCTGCCACACTGAATTAGAGCTAAGTATAACTATATGCAATTGGAAAATCTTAAATATCTTTATTTGCTATTTTCTTCTTGGTTTGTTAATCATAACTCTAGAATAGCCATATATTTTTAATGTAATTTTCTTCAGGAATTAACAAACCTGAGATTTTAATATAGATTGCCAGAACATTAAAATATTACTTAATAATAATTTAAAGTATATGAATTTTTGAATTTTGAAAGCACTCTTCATTTTTTAGGACTCTAGTGATAATTTTTCTGCATAATGAATTTGGTAAGATGGTTCATTAATATTCCACAAGTTCTTTTTTAGAACAGAATCTTCCACAATACTTGAAAACTGTTGTCACTACATTTATTTGTTGAAATGCTCTGAATATATGTTAATTGGTACTGCAAATTGAATTCTTGAAGTTCTCCCTCATGAACAAGATGCTCATTCTTCACTGTTTTTAGAATGAAGAGGCTCTTATAATTCATTGTGTGCTTATAGTGTAAAAGTTAAAAAATAAAAAAAAAAATTTTAAACCCTATCTTGAAATAAGTTGTTGAGAGTTTTAAGCATGGAATGCTTTAAAAGAATGTCATTACCATGTTCATTAGAGTTGAGCAGTCGAGAGTTATAAAGCACTGATGATCTACCTCAGGTTACAGCCCTAACTCTAAAAATAAAAATGGTTAAGAAATGCTAATTTCCTACTTTTACTTATTTCATAATTTTATTAAAATAACAGCAAAAGACTTCTATAATAAAATATGATTTTCCTCAAGCAATCATGAAGCCTGGCAATAAAGTATTCTTGAAGGTCTCCAATATACTAAAAAACGAGGATTCACCTTTCTTAACTGTGTTTCTCAGAAAGATATTACTTAGAATAACAATGCCTGCTAGTAGATTATTCTGTCTCTTTGCAATTACTTACGGCAACGTGCTGTCAACAGTCACAGGTCAGAGACTCCTACAATATGTGAGGCTGCAAATGTTTACATTGGGATTTCTATCTCTAGTACAAATGTTTGAAGGTATATTGTGAGAAGAGATAAATGGCTGCCTTTCTTATCTAACATGTATTAATATCCGAGAACTTCACAGACCAACAGTAGCCTGGGTCATTAATTACAGCTGGCGTGGCTTTTCTTGCACTGCTTGTAGAATCTCTCCTAGAGATGACCTCTGTATAGTTGTGAAAAATGAGGACATTCCTCAAGGGCAGCCTCCAGAGAGACTGTGACTCATGTCAAGTTTCTGGTCTCTGCTGCCATCGTCTTATAAAAGTATGAGAAACCAAAGAAATAAGAGTTCACACACACTATCTACAGACATTTACAGAACTTCTCTTTTCCCTTCTATTTGAAATGACCTCTTCCTCCCCTCTCCCCATGCAGGGTTGGCTCATTCTTGCCAGGTGGTGCAGGAACTCCTCTTGACACAGCTTATTATGTGAAGAAAACGTAACGGCAAAAGCTCCCATCATTCAGATGACTGGACACAATTGCTAACCGTTTTTATTTTGATCCATAATTTCCCTCAGGATCAGGCCCTATCTCTTGGAGCCATTATCTGTCTTAGAAGGTTTTACTTGCAAATTGCAATTGTTTATTCAAAAAAAGTCACCGACTTCTCTACCCACTCCTCTGCCTGGGCTTCATGTCTAAGGACACTGGGATTCTAGTTAAAGCTGACACTGCGAGGCACACTTGCCTGCAGATTTAGCTTGTGAGCCTCATCTTGTGGTCTCTCGGGAACTCTCCAACTGCCATATGTACATGGCCCTTCTAGAGACTTACAGGAAATACAGCCCCATTAGTCTCCAAGTTTTGTTTCTCTCATGTTTTCTTTTTCTTTTTAAAACATTCTTTTGATGTAGGTTATAGTATTCTTTTTTTGTACATCTAACTTTTCTCTGCAACAGCTATATAACAGAATGCTAAATATTCATTTCACCTGTCACACTGAGAGCACCCACGCTTAATCAGCATGCCTAGCCTGGTACACATATCCTTAACTGAGCCACAGATTGGGACATATTATAAATGCTAATTAACTTAATAAAAATTGTCCTGTAGCCTTCCCCTAAAAGCCAAACTCTTTTTTTCCCTTCATTTTCTTTTATTATTATTTTTTTGAGACGGAGCCTCACTTTGTTGCCCAAGCTAGAGAGCACCTAGAGTGCCAAGGCATCAGCCGAGCTCACAGCAACCTCAACCTCCTAGGTTCTTCAAACGATCCTCCTGCCTCAGCCTCCTAAATACCTGAGACTATGAGTGCCTTACACAATGTCCAGATAATTTTGTCCATTATTGTTAGTAGAAATGGGTTTCTCTCTTGCTCAGACTGGTATTGATTTCCTGAGCACAAGGGATCCTCCTGCCCGGCCTCCCAGAGTGTTACGCTTACAGGTGTGAGCCACTGAGCCCAACATAAACTTGCTTTTCTTCCAAGGTTTTCTGCTACAAATAAAAATTCACAAATATTTATTGAAATCTCTCACTGATGATTCCAAATCAACAAAATCACTGCCCTCAAGAAATATATAAATATTTTAAAAGAGACCAGTAAACAGGCAATTTCAAAGTATGAGGGAGGAAAGAAGAAGTTCTATAGGATGCCAGCTTGGCGCACTTGGCCCAAGCCACCAGGATAGGAATGCGTGGAATGCACACATTGCTTTATTCTCAAGTACCATAGGTTAAAATCCATCTTGGAAAATGGAATTTTTGTCATAAAGGTTGGAGTGTTAATAGAATAAAAGAAAACAAAACAAAATTCTTAAGTGGCATTTTGAAGTAGAAACAGATCTCATTATAGCAGTAGATAACTTTCTCCTATATTCTTTGCTGCTAACACATAGTATTTCTATGATTGCACCAAAGGAAGGATTTGGGTAACTTTTAAAACTCTCAGTCATCTATTGTCCAGGAACTGTAGGCCACGTCACTTTTCTTAGGTTGTGGGACACAGTTCACCACTTGGGACAACTTGGTTTCTATATCCCCATATCCCATCAAAATAAACGAAGTTGGAGGGATGAAGCGACATTTTAAGCAGAATAGGGAAGATGAAGGAGTGGAAAATACAAGAAAGGAAACGTCCGTCACACGGGACTTGGAGGCACCTTTCTTCTGAATTAATCTCCCCATGCTCCTCTCTGAGTTAAATAATCTTCATATGCTCCAAGGGTTTATGCTCAAAGGGTTTCTCCAAAGGTTTCCCAAAGGAAAAAATTATAAATAGGGACGCAGTCCATGAACAACAGCATCTCCACTTTCAGAAAGTTATACTACTGAGAACAGGTACGTCCATGCATTGTTACTAAATGAGGAGGGGGGTCGAGTAATTTAAAGAGATATTCCATAGAGGTTCCATCACAGTCCCAAAAGTCTTAAAGGATTTTTTTCTGATCATTTTCTCTCCATCTGAAAAAGCTGACTTTTCTGTGAAGTCATTGGAACCTCACCAATTCCAGTTCAGCTGTGTCTTCTAGCATAAAATGTGACATCAAAGACTTCAGCGGTGAAATTCATTAAAGCACATATATCTCCATAATAACCAACTTCTATATACCTTCCTTTATAATGTACATCTTCTCAGAATTCTAGCTATATGTTTTACATTAGGCCATTAAATTATTCTAGATGATCATAATTTGCCTGTAGCTAAAAGATTATTTAGAACACATCATCTTTCTCAGCTAAGCAATACATAAATTTATTCTCAAATAAATATATTTTAATTATACCTAAAGGTGATAGCTTTATAGTATTTCTATTTTATGGTGAACATTTAAACTCTTGTCCTTTTAAGCATCATGACGTATAAAGAACTATTTTCTATAAATGACAATTTTCCCTTACGTTCCTAAAGACATATGTTGCTGGACTATGGCTAAGTTCAGCACTGACTTCAAGATACCACTTCTAGCCTCATAATACTTTCAGTGTCTGATCACACTTAAATAACCTGCCAGCTCCCATAGCTGATGTCTATGTCAGATGAAGTTCCAATGTTTCAGCCAACAGTATTTAAGTCTGTAGTGGACTTAAGATGATTTAAATTCCTTATCCTTTCCCTTATGGAAATAACGAATGTATTTTCCCTCCCTTTGTATTTTGGCTAATCTTGTGTCCTGCTTTGACAAATAAAATGAGGCAGAAGAGAAGCGCTATAACTTCTAAGGTTAATTCTTAACAGAACTGCAATTTTTTCCCTCGCTACTTGAAATGTTTGCTTTGGAAGGCAACTGCTTAGCAAGACATGCTAAGGCCCATAAGCAACCTGGGGGAAACCATGGGGAGGAAAGGCCATGCGAAGAAGTAAAGATGCTGGGTGGCACCTGTGGCCCAATGAGTAGGGCGCCAGCTCCATATACCGAGGGTGATGGGTTCGAACCCACCCCCAGCCAAACTGCAACAAAAAAATAGCCAGGCGTTGTGGCAGGCGCCTGTAGTCACACATACTCAGGAGGCTGAGACAAGAGAATTGCCTAAGCCCAGAAGTTAGAGTTTGCTGTGAACTGTGGTGCCACACAGCACTCTACCAGAGTGTGACAAAGTGAGGACTCTGTCTCAAAAAAAAAGGAAAAAAGAAGTACCGGGATACTTCTTTTTTTTATTCATATATATGAATAAAGCTTTCTTGGCCTTCCACCTCAGCTCACCTGCCAGCCAGGTGCAGCAGAGCTAACACCGCCATCCAGTGCCTGAGGAGCAGCAACGGTGCCCTGCAAGCCCAGGCTCCACTCCTGGTGAACAGAATCAGGAACAAAAAGATGGTGCCAGTTTTAAATCACCAAAGGATGGAGTTATATGTTATGAAATTATAGATAAAACAGAATCTACCTTCAATACTTTCTGAATACCTCCTGGTTAGCACAATAATTCACCATAACTTCCTTTGTGACTTCTTAAAAGATAATGGAAGTTGCTTATTTTAAGTATTTGCACACTACAGATTTTAACTGACCATTATTTTTCAAGGTTCAGGATAAAAGGAAGAAATGTATTTCTCAAGGTCTTAGTATAAAGGTGTTTCATAATAGAAAACTGCGTTTGAGCAGTTTTTATTCACGAATTCAAATAGGGGTGAGTTGTTTTGACAAGTGATGTACATTTTCAGAAGATAAAAATTTTTATTTACTTTATTTCATCTTGCCTTTTTGCTTAGAAAAGAAAGAATGGGAAGGAAAGAAGGAAGGAAGGAAAGAGGGAAAGCAGGAGGTAGGGAGGGAGGGTACGTGCGTGGAAAAGATTACTATAATTAGGTATACTTGGGTTTGCCCTCAGTTCACCCAAGTAAATAACTCCACGGACATTGAAACAAATAAGCAGAAAAGTTTTCTTTGATCTCTCTCTCTTCAAACAATTTAGAAGAGTTTTCTTAACTATTGAGTCTGAATGTCTATCCACACGTGAGCATCGCCAGCAACAGGATGTTAAAGTTAGTTATTTCCAGGAACACAACTTGTAATGCATCGATTGGTATGCCATTAAGACTCTGACAGTAGCTAATGAGCCACCAAATACTAAAATCCTAGAGGCCACAGGGATCCTGATTTCTTAATAAACTGCCCTGCGTTACTGTAATTGGATGACCTGACAAGATTTGCAAAACCAATAGGTCTAACCTAAGAGTCCATGGATTCAAAAACACAGGAGAGTTGAATCCTCATGACCAAATCAAATGACACCATTACTCAGTCCTCATGTCTGAATAGGTAATTGGTAACTCATTAAGATTTAAGTCATAGTCATTCAGTATTTATAATGGGAATCCAGGAATCCTTCTGGTATATCATTTTATATACTTTTTCTCTCTGGATCCTTAAAAGAGATTTAAAAAAAGAAATGATCAAAGTCTCAGTTGATTTCTGTCAATGTATCTTCCCCTCCACCATGCCCCCAAGTCTTATCCTAATATCCCAAGCAGGACATCAAAGATTACTGCCTACTGTGAATTCCAAAAAACACTTCCCAGGCAGTATCTTGAATTTCCAGAAGCTTTAAAAACTAAATGATTTTCCTTGTGTGTTAAAAGATTAGCAGCCACCAAGTATGCCCTGCCATAATTCAGCAGGTGTATTATAAAAAAATTGATTTTTCTTTAAGTTTTTTTCAGAAAAAAGAGGTGATTTGATTTTAAATAGCTTTGTAATCCTTACAGAATCTTACATAAAAACTTGTATTTTTCTTATTGTTAAGAATAGTTTAACTAAAAATTCCTCCTGTGAAATGGTGTGAAGTCTTAGTGGCTCTGGTCATCCTCAAGGGATCAATAAAACATTTCAGCACTGCTATTTTTCTTCATGTTGTGTTTGTAAATAATTTTCAGGACAATGTGGTGGAATAGAGGGGAATATTTTGACCAAATAAATATGCTGAGTTTGAAATAGTTCTCAGCTTCCTCAATACATGAGGTGGTGAGGACACACATATCCATAAGGTAAGGACACATATATCCATAACTTTATAATTTGTCGAAGTAATTTTTTCTTTGAATTAAAAAAGGATTCCACAAAGGTTGTCTTTCATCTCTCCCGCGACTATTATTTTTCTTCTTCTTCTTCACAGAGACATGATTAGCTATGACTGACAGCAACATACAGCTGTTTTAGGATAAATGAGAGGCAAATGAAACAGTCTATTTCTTAAAGAGATGCCTCCCATTTCCCAAATTACGTGAATCTCACAGAATAAGCACAACATGTGTTCACTATCACGTATTGAGGTCTCCATATTCCTTAATTATAATATACCCACAGGGTTTTCATAATGCTAAATCCTATCCATCAGCAGGCTCTAGGCTTCACAGTGTCACACAGACATCCAAGAATGTAACGTTATCCTTGTTACTGCAGAAAATACAAGTACTTGTAAAAGCCTATGTTAAAGTTTCTAAATATTGCCTCATTGTTTCCATAACATGAATGTCTTATAAGGTATGGAACTGTCTTTCAGACTATGACAATAGTCCCTTTCCTTTTACCTATTCACTAGCTCCAAAATACATGGAAATTGGCATTCATTTCTGTCTAATGCTTGGAGTACAGAGGAAACTACTCTCTTTCCAGTTTGTTAAGAGACCCCCATTAACATATGTAGACCAATGCTATAAAAATGCTCCCTACTTACCACTGTTTAACTTTACCATGGTGTAACAGCAGAAACCATAAACCAGTCATAAGTAAAGGGACTTATGACTTAGGGTAGTTTTAACTTATAATGTTTTTTGTTTGTTTGTTTGTTCATTTGTTTGTGAATCACTTATCAGCCTTTTGGCTAAGATCAAGGGTAGTATAATGCATTCTTTTACTTCCTGATATTTTTAATTTGCAATGAGTTTATCAGAACCTAACTCCTTCATAAGTCAAGAAGTATCTGTACAGAAAAGGATATTCATACATGTATATAAATATTCATACACATACCCGTGCAACACATGGATACACACCATTGAAGTGAATGCCAACAAGATGAAAATGTTTCTTTCAGTTTTTCTAACAAAGAGCTAAGATGCAGGGAGATGAAGAGATTCCTAAGACAGTACAGCTAGTAAACTCAAAGGGCAACTTTTGGTTATAAATAATCCTACATAATAGCCATCAGGTTTTTCTAATGAGGACAATGATTTGGCATCTGTGCCTGACCAGTAAATCATACTGGATTCGCTTCCACAATTCATAGTAGCAATTAGTATCATCATCCTTTTTTCTTTTCTTTTCTTTCTTTTTTTTTTTAAGGCAGAGTCTCATTGTGTCACTCTTGGTAGAGTACTGTGGTGTCACAGCTCACAGCAACCTCATACTCTTGGGCTTAAGTGATTCTCTTGCCTCAGCCTCCCGAGTAGCTGGGACTGACTATTTTTTATTGCAGTTGTCACTGTTGTTTAGGAGGCCTGGGAAGAGTTCTAACCCACCAGCCCCAGTGTATGCGGCCGATGCCCTAACCACTGAGTTATGGACGCCAAGCTGTCATCCTCCTTTTAGTATATGAGGAAACTAGAGGTCAGAGAGTTAAGGTTATTTGGTTAGGGCTGCATGACTTCCATGTGACAGAACCTCTGTCCTTCGAGTCCATGTTCTCGTCTGCCCCAGCAGACAGTTTCTCAGCGGAGAGCACGGCTCCTGTCTTCTATGCAGGTAGGAGCAGGTGCACAAACCTGCACCCAGACACTTGCGCTGGTTACAAGTTGATGAAACACACATGGATCTGACTTATCAGAAGTCAAGGAGGAACATTTCTTAAAGAAGCCAACTGTTAGAGGACCTATTTTGATAATGTCCAAATTTTTATGAAAAAAGAAATGTAGAGTGTATAGTATTGTAAAATAAACCTGTCTACTTAACATTTATATTAAATGGGAGGTGATGATGAGGTTGAATGTACAAAATTATCTCTGAAATATAGGCGAGGAAATCATGAACATAATAACAATGGTTATCTAGTAAAAGAACAAAAGAATGAGGAACTGCATAGCTGTGCAATGACTCTGGGAAGGAGATGTTCCATTGTTTATATGTGTGCAATATCTGATGTTTAAAATGCATGAGTAGGTGGCTCCTGTGGCTCATCAAGTAGGACACCGGCCCCATATACTGAAGGTGACGGGTTCAAACCCAGCCTCGGCCAAACTGCAAAACAGAAAAATAGCTGGGTGTTGTGGCAGGTGCGTGTAGTCCCAGCCACTCAGGAGGCTGAGGCAGGAGGATCGCCTAAGCCCAGGAGTTGGAGGTTCCTGTGAGCTGTGTGACGCCACGGCACTCTACCGAGGGTGATAAAGTGAGACTCTGCCTCCACAAAAAATAAAATGCATGAGTATATTATTCAGAAATTAGAAAAGAAGGTGTGTTTTGTTCAAAAATTATTGAGAAGTAGAAACAATAGCCTTGGTTAACACTGATCAATGAAGTAAGAAAAATGATAGAGACCTCTGAAAAATAAAACTTATATTTGACTCTTATGTTACTAGAAAACCAGGGGCAAAGCTTTAACCTCCTCATTCATTAAAACAATGAAGGCAATTTTTTGCTCAAGGCTACTATGAGAGACAAAGATGATGTTAAGCTTTTCTAAATTACAAAGTTTATGTATACACACACAAATACATGCATACACACCCATCCTAAGGTTCTTATCAGTTTTTCACTAATACTAAAAGTAGACATAAGACATTGAAACTAAATATGCATAATTAGTTGGTTTCACACATGACAGACTAATTATGAACTTCGCTTCATACATGATGCAAACTAAAGTATACATTTTTGAATATCTAGTTTGCATCTTTTGAAAGAAATGTAACTTTCATCTTTCACAATATTCTTGATAAAAAATGAAATTATGCATGGTTAAAATTTTCAAAGTAAATTACATTTCCAATTGAACACACCAAAGACAGGAGCTGTGCTCTCAGCACATGACCTGACAAAGTGTAGGTGCTCACCAAACACCTCGGAAATACCTTCAGCCTCCTGATGTAGGTAAGACTAGGGTCTGTAGAGGCAGGTGTTCAGAACCTGGTCTGCCACTTGAAGTCATGCGGCCCCCATCAGGTTACCTTCACTCCCCGACCTTCAGTTCCCTCATCATTAAGACAATACGAATTTCCACCCAGAGTTCCAATGATCACTATCAGTACATGATGACGTAAAGATCGGTAGCGACTACTGCTACTATCACCTATGGAATGGGTTTCAATATCAGCCACGAGTGGCAAATTATTGTCCTCACTTTAATAAAGAAACTGATGGTTATTGTGAAATGTATGATTGTATGTGACCACAAAATACCCTCTGCCCTTCCTAGTTGTGCTGTCTTGGCACTCTTGTGACCTCTCTAAATCTCAGCTCCTCATTAGCAAAACTTCACTAAAAGTAGTGTCTCTGACAGAGGGCTTTGACAAGAATTAAATGAGATACAGCACTTGGCAGCTGCATGGTATGTAAGAATACTGATTCAAAATTTTAGCTGTTGTCAATGATAATAAAAATGCCACTAATTTCATCACTAAAATCCTTTTCTTCTTATTATTTGGAACTCACACTTTGTAATTTTGCCACAGGTTTATCAGACTCATCTTTTGTGACCCGTGTCAGTCTGGTCAAAGTCACAGTTAGTAGTAGGGAATCCTTGCCACTAATAAAGGTGGACTTCTCAAAGTGTGTTCCACAGATAAGGCATTATTGGGGCACCATTTATAGATGTAGAATCATGAAGCCCAACTCGGATTCATTAGACTGGGACCTGTGTTTTGACAATACCCCCAAGTAATTCATATGAACATTAAAGTCTAAAAAGTGACCCTCTAAACCTGCCTCACAAATATAGTAGCCCTTAGCCATATGAAGCTATTTAAGTTTAAATAAAGTAAAATTTAAATGGGTTTATTCTATGGCACGAGTCAAAATTTAAGTGTTTAATATCACATGTGGCTGGTGGCTACCATATTACAAAGTACAGATATCGAACATCTAGAAAGATGAAAATCTTTCCAGACTGGACTATTGTAAAGAGCTGGTCTTTTCTGTGAGAAAGTCAGACAGATTATAAGAAAATAAGGTTCAATAATTGTTTAAGTTTTTAAACTCCAAATTATTCACTGAACCCTTTGTACACAGTATACAAATAGTCAAGCAGACTTACTTTTAATTATGTTTTTTAAATCCCAATTGTAAAACTAAGGGCTATTGAAGGGAAGTGGTTGGCCCCACGTGCAGGCAGAGATTCCTGGCCCCAATTCTGTTTATTTCCTCCTACCCCCTCACTTTACATTCATAGGGCCCACATTTCATCCAGTCTCCAAATATCTGCTCTCAAAACAGAGCATATCATCCAATCATAGAGGCAAATAAATGCAAGTTAAATATAAAATGATATACTCTCTGCTCAGTCTCAAGTTAAAGGAAGAAAAGTCATGGTAGAATGAATGCAGATCTATGCAGATGGACCAGAAGTGCTATTTTTCAGAATACTGGCAGTCAGGGAAGGAGTCACAAGGGAAAGAAAATTGATGATAGTCCCTGAATCAGACCACGTGTGTGGTTCAGCTCTCTCCTCCCAGGGCAGCTGTGAAAGCAGCTTCTTCAGGGACAACTACCACCACTCTAGATCTGAATGTGTTGTCAAATCCTCAAAGAAAGGCTTTTCACATCCTTGTGTGTAATTATCCTATCTCATCTTCTCCCAAAAGAGCTATTTCAGATTGCCAGATTGTTCTCTTCTATCTTTCAAAGACACCTGCACCAATTTGGGGGGAAGAACTTGACCAGCAGTGCTGGCTGACTGGCTGCATTCCAGGACCCCTCTCTGCTGGTGAATCAAATCTGACACTCAGAGCTCCACAGGGCTTGTAGAAAGCTTTGATAAAATTGCTTAAGAAGTTGGCTGTGACATCAAGTAGAGGCCCAAATTGCACTATTTTTCTGAGGTTTGGAATATTAAGAAAATTTTTTGAAAATTGCAAATACAACGTAAGCATGACTGCCTGTTCATCATTGCAGTGAGAGACTGGGGACCCATCAGATCACTCCACACGATGATTGTATAATGTTAGGAAAGTACCCCTTGCTGTGACTTAATTTTTTGAATCTGGAAAGTCAGATGTTAATGGTAGAAGACAGATGAGTTGCAAAAATTGTCTGCTAAGAAAGACAACCACAAAGGTTAGAGTTCAAACGCCCTGTTGAATGTTAACCAGTTTTGTATCTAATTTTGAAAGCTTTGTAAGCCACTCCTTCCTTAACTGCCTATATAAATCTATTTTTCCACCATACTCTTTGAATTAGCTTTACCATCTTGATGGTTCCTTTATTAATGAGTTAAATTCTTGACTCACATTCCGTACCTATTTATATGGGAGCCATGTTTTTATAACCTGAAAATTTATTTCACAAGGATCAGGACTATGTCTTAGACCTTCATGTCTGACATGGGGCAGGTCTTCCTACCTTGCTCTACTTTCCCTGAGAAATAAGAAACTGCAGCAAATACAGACTTCATCCAAACCACCGAACAGCTAACTTACTGATTCCAGATAGAATCCACATGATACACCTGTTCTCATTAAACCTACCACTCAGAAAAAAAAAAAAAATTAATTAAATTAAAATCAAACAAAAAAACACTAACCCAGCTGGGACCTTTAATTCTCACCCATTTTTTTCTTTATTGACATTAACCACTGATAATCAGCCAAGATTTCTATGATTCTGATCACTGAGTGAGACTCATTCCACCAACTTTTAGCCTGGGATGAAGACGCTCTTGCTTCAAATGTGTCAAATTAATCAGTTATGTGATCTTGATCAAATCAGCCTTTGTGATTCTCAGCTGATAGCTCGGTTTACCACATGACTTGATCACATGGTTAGTTCTAAAATTCTTTTAAAGGAGATGTATCTATTAAAAGGAGAAAAAATGAGAGAGAATTGAATTCTATTATTTAAACTCTTGGAGTCAGAACTATGAGCCCACAGTACGTGTTACTGGTAATTACCATCTGCAGATTTTATGCTGGCAATTAGACTATTGCTTTCCAGGCTCAGGTCATTTATTATGTGCCCACCTAAAACATACCTACAAGAATGGGTTATTTTCTCCTTAAAAATTGGCTGTAAATGGAAGTCAGCAGATGGTACTATTCGATAGGAACATGTTACGATATTGGCTTAACTTTTTATTTCCTGTATAACCTCTTGGTGCTTTGTGACCGCTCTGAAATACCTTTTCCTGGTTACAGTGACTCATTTGGAGGTTTATATAACAATTACAGGCTTGTTATGCTGCACAACGCCAAAGCGGCAATAGTATACTATGATGGCTTCGTCCTGGGTTTTCCTTAACTAAAATTGCCTGTGTCACCACTGAGCAAGGCGAAGCTGACATTTCTGAGCCCAAGCAGCTAATCCTAGCTTGTATTTACCTATTTTCAAATATTTGCACCATCTGTGATTCCATATTAATTTTTTTGGATTTGCTCTCACAGCTCAAGGACTGTAGCTCTCAGAAGGAACAAAGTAGCACTCCAAATGTGGAATATATTATAAACATGAGATGAAATTTAACCATAGGATAGGGAAAGAAAAAAATTCAGAAAAGGAAATGCATATTCAGTTCTCCACCTTTGAAATCCAAACTTTGTAGACTTCTCTGCATTATAAAAGAATATAAAAATGGATGGTTGCCATATATATTTTTTAACCAACTCCTAATCCATGTTTGCTTTGAGGCCACCATGACTCCATACAATCTCCATATAAACAAAAACAGGAGCTCAATATTAAAGGTGCCCTTACCTATCCCAACTTAGTCAAATAATAAGGAAAAATACTTTAAAGCTGGGTTCCAAATTAGTGGGAACTTCTGCAGCCTTTGTAGTTCAATTTTCCATTACTCTGCCTATGTCTGGTATAGCGATCCAACACATATTAATAGCCACATAATAAGCACCACCATTTTTCAAATTTCCTGAATATTACAACTATCCTATTGCTAATCTTCACAGCAATTCTGTAAGGTAATATCATTCTGTTTCCAGAAGAAGTATCAGGTTCAAAAAGAGATTTAATCCCTGACTTCTTAACTTTCCAGTTTGAGGAAGGAAAGCTAGAGTTTAAAGTTAAATGAATAGAAAGCCCTAGTTATTTTTCCCCTAAAAAATTCTGTATGACTCAAAGAAATTCTTCATGTGAACTTATTTCTTTAAGCATATAAATGTTTCTCAAGATCTGGTGCTGGCACTTGCTTTTCCAAGAACTCTTTTTAGGAATAAAAATGATCACGGTTTCTGGGAAAGGCTTACCTGCCCAGAGATCCAGTGACTCGGAAGTCTGTTGTTTTTATTAAGCATCTAAGAAAACCCTAAAATTCACCTGCATGCATTCCGGAGTTCCTATGGAGGATCCATCCAACTCCCACTCTGTGACTACTGAGCTGCCACAGCAAATGCTGAGAATAGAGACTAGTAGGGCTCATCACGCTGCAGGGAAGGGCAGAAGTTTAATCAAGCCAGCTTCTGTTTGTGTACGTAGATAGAAACGTCTATTCAGAGATGCACGCATAGAGCCTAGAAAGTTTACATTATGGACTACCCTAGTCAAACAAACTAGCTATTTCAAAATTTAAGAAATCCTTCACTGGCGCAGCGCCCATCACTCAGTGGGTAGGGCGCTGGCCACATAACCAAAGCTGCAGGTTCGAACCCGGCCCCAGCCAGCTGAACAATGACAACTGCAACCAAAAACTAGCTGGGTATTGTGGCAGGCCCCTGGAGTCCCAGCTACCTAGTGAGGTTGAGGCAAGAGAATCACTTAAACCCAAGAGTTTGAGGTTGCTGTGAGCTGTACGCCACAGCACTCTACCGAGGGCAGCAAGTAAGACTCTGTCTCAAAAAAAAAAAAAAAGAAAAGAAAGAAAAAAGAAAAAATCCTTCATTGGATTTCAGATTTTTTTTCTCTCAAAAACGTATATTTAATCACTTTTCAAACCCAATCTCCTATTCCAAACTAAAAGGAAAAAAAATCATTATACAATTTTGGGAAACATTAATTTAAAAGGTTACTTTATGAAAAATAATTCTAGTACTTGTTTCAAAACATGTGAAATGCAAAAATGGCCCTGTCTTACACTCATTAACTTATATTAAAACCATTGTTAAAGTGAGATTTGATTAATGGAAGTATGAGTATCAGAGTTTTCACTTACTCAATTCCTCTTGCCAGAGGTAAACCCATGTTGTAATAACGAGAGAGGCCCACTGCTCCCTGTGCAAGCATTATTAATGCACCTTCGAGTGGCCTCTCTGGGTCTGTTATTTGAAAACAAATCACAGGACAGCCTGCCATTCAAGTTCTAAATTATGTAATTCAGATTTGTCCCATTTCTGTTTTCAGAGCAGAGTCTCTCAGAGGTAATAAGAAATTGAACTTTTATTTAGATATCAAAAATGTTACGAGGATAAAGATAATAAAAAATGACTTTTTCCCTCACATTTCTTCATTGGCTATCTTGTAACCTGATACAGAGGTTTTTCCTCTGACCTGAGAAAATCAATAACCTTGATAAATTGCAATAATATTAAAGTCAGATAATACACAGCTTGCTTGTAGAACATCTCAAATGGAAAGTCAGTTTTGATTATGCACTCAACTAAATTTTCTTAAATTTTACCTCAATATAGCATTGCTTTTCATATGCAAATAATTTTTAATTCAATAATTTCACAGGACCCTACTTTGTGCTAACAGAAAAGTTATCTTCCAAACATAAATCAAGTTGTCTCAAATTGATTTTTATCTAATGCCCTATAATAATCTAACTGTAAAATTTCCAAAGTATTTATATCATAGTCATGTGTATGTGGTTAGTGTATATACGATCACAGCATGTACCTATATATTCAAACTTCATTAACATAAATGCAAAATTACCCTTACAGATGAATAAAATCTCAACTAATCTAGAAGCCTGGTACCATTAAGAATAAAAATATTTAAGTTCTCGGGTGGTGCCTGAGAAACTCCAGCTCAAAGGAGTAGGGCGCCCGGTCCCATATGCCAGAGGTGGCGGGTTCAAACCCAGCTCTGCCAAAAACTGCAAAAAAAAGAAAGAAAACACTTAAGTTCTCTATCTTAAACCAGAATGTGGACAAGCCCATTCACACTGATTGTCCTTAACTCTTGCAACATTTTTCTCATCCTCTCCCTTTTGAAGAGGAAAGTACAGTAATAGTAGGATTAGAAATTGTCTAATAAATGTTAAAGGAAGGAATCAATTCGAAATCTCTTTGACTTTGCTCTCAACTCTACATTAGGTTGCCTCTCTCTCCAAAATAATTAAATCTAAAAATCATTTAGCAATTCCAAAAGCGTTGTAGAACATTTAAACAATTCTCTAATAAACTATGGCATGATAAACTTGAAAAGAAAATAATTTCTTTTACATTGGAGAAGGCATTAGAAGAACACTGTCAACATCAATTACTGAACAGATCAAACTTTTATTTTGCTGTTTTGGATAAAAGTAAGATCTCTGTATTTAGCCAGGCAGTGGGCGTTATATTTACCATTACGTATGGATGTGTCTGAATTCTGAGAATTCTGGAAACCTTAATCTACAATAGAAGAGCTTTCTCCTACTTGCCCTGTTCTCCCTTTGAAAATGCTTCCCAACCTTCTAATATCAGACTGGAAAGGACAGAAGAATTGCTTAAGTTAATAGGTAATACATGGTAAGTGATAAGAATGTCTATCAGGTAGGGGGAAAGTAGGTTTCAGCCTTAGAGCAGTTGCTCCTTTGATAGGAAAAAGTAAATAGAGACTGGTCATTTCCAGAAAGCTTGTGGAACACGTTAATAAAAACATTAATACAAGAACATTCTGGGAATAATCAACATTAAGCTGTATGACTGCTTGAGCTGGGGCAGCATACAATAAACAGAAACGTTTTTAACTTCACATGAAGACATACACTTCTGAAGTTGACATTCCCTCCAGCATTTATTTGGAATTTCATTCTTGTTGAGCTTGTGCAGTACATTTCAGTATAGAGAAAGCCCCAAACATTTTTGGCTGATGAATGTTTGAGTATATGTCCCTGTTGTAATATTTCAATAGTACATGAACTTGTTCAGAAAGCACATAGTTATTTAGCAATTTTTAATATGTGAAGGTGATTTAGTAAGAGAAATATCAAGAAAGCACATGTGTATTTAAATGTTGCATACGAGTAGCTATAAAAATGTGTGAAAATATTGTGGCTTATGTTTAGTCCAATCCTCCTACCTCATGAAGACAGAGACTCCAACACTGAGGTCCTGGGTTCCATTGCTATTCACTCTATTCTGGTACCATGTGTTGAAATCTCACCTCCTGACATCTGTCTATAAATCCAATCTCTCTCTAAACACCCTTGTTCTCATGCAAATTATCTTATGAAGTGTATTGTATTGAATACAATATGCAATGTATTCATTATCTAATTCAACTCTAAGTGAAAATTAGCTAAAGTTTACTTTCGACCTGGGCTCTTACAGAGTAAAACAGAAAAAAAAAATTACTATTCAATTTTTATTGAATGAAAACCAAGATGTAACAGAATATTTTGATGTCTGGATGTCTGCCAAATGAGGTCTGATGTCTAAATCTATTAATATATTTACATGCATGCATAAATTCAGTCATAATCATCCAAATGCATGTGCTGAAAAAATATGATAATCTCTAAAATGTTAAAGTAGTAGATCAGCTATAGGTGACTTAATTTTTTTTTCCAATTTTATTGAGGCTCTTATTCCCATGCTATCCACTTAACGAGAGGACTTGGTATGAAACAAGCATTATTCAAAAGCTCTTACAAGTTATCTCATTTAATCTTGTCATTACCTTCTTTCACAGACAAAATGAAGAAATTAAGTTATCTTGCCCAAGAAATCACAGTGCACAGAGGAGCTGGGATATGGACTTGAAACTGTCATGTTCAGAGCATAACCCATAAACGATGGTAAATAAATACTTGGAGGTGATGAAACAAAAACTCACAGTTTTAGTCAGTCTCAAATTTTAGCACTATGTATGGGTGCATACTGTGGGCAAATTAAAGATATGCCTGTAAGTACTAAATATTCTGTAATCATAAATAATTCAAGAAACTGAAAATTTTCAAATAGCTTCACCTTTACGGAGACCAGGAAAAATTTGGTTTAAGTGTTTGCTTCTAATGTAACGGGCTTCAGAAGATAATATAGCATCAGGCAGCACCTTTGGCTCAGTGGGCAGGGCGCAAACCCCAAATACTGAGGATGGTAGATTCGAACCCGGCCCTGGCCAAACTGCAACAAAAAATAGCCAGGCGTTATGGCAGGCACCTGTAGTCCCAGCTACTCAGGAGGCTGAGGCAAGAGAATCGCTTAAGTCCCGGAATTGGAGGTTGCCGTGAACTGTGACACCACAGTACTCTACCGAGAGCAATATAGTAAGACTGTGTCTCTAATAATAATAAAAGAAGATAATGCAGCATTAAAATTTAAAATATAATTCTCTTTAACTTGCTTTATATAAATTCAATATTTTTTAGTGGGCAATTTGCTCAGATTCTGAAATAAACAGATATATAGCAATATTAGCAGCTTCTAAGTAAGGGATAATTTGTGGCATATTCTTACCTCAATAGACAAAATGCCCTATATTTATATCTGTTATGTTACATATTTAATATTGTATATATGTGTATATATAAAATAAAAAATTAAAAGGAGTAAGAAATTTATACTCTAAGTGATAAACACTTCCACATAACACCTTTATTTAGCCTAGATTATCTTTCATAAGCAAATTTCTCCCTGTAATTAGGTGTGGCATTTTATATGTTGACTAATTAGAAGGAAAGTATTAAATTAATAAATATTCTGTTAAATGTTTTGTAACATGCTTTATAAAGGCTAATTTTAAGATTCTATGTTAAAAACAATAGTTTATTGATTATGATGTGTTTATATTATTAGCAAAGAATACATGGAAGATTAACTTTTCTGCGATTTTTCATTAAGCATACATTTGAAAATTTTAATCTGGTTTGCTAGACCAAAGTGAAAGAAAAACAGTGAATACCAATTTTTGTACTGAAACCTTGTTGATTAATATTACCTGAAGGTCAAAAGTCAAATGGGCATTTTGCAGAAGGCATTTTACACAAACACATTTGATATTAAATATTTAATCTCAATTCTAATCATGAATTATTTCATCAAGAGGCTACTGCATGTTGAATTGTATGAGATTGGTGTTCTACCAAAATGCATTTTTTTTTTAAGGAAAAGGACATAACTAATGCTGTCTTTGTAGTAGCCCAATAGTTATTTTTTTAAATATACTTTTTAGTTATTCTCCAGAAAGTGGGGTTTTGTTTTTATTTTGTTTTTTGTTGTTGTTTGAGTGGTTATTTTTGTTTTGTTTTTGGAGCTCAGAGGACAGAGGAGCATTTTAGGCAGTTTTCTCACCAATTGCATTCAGCAGAAGGTTGCCACCTGGTGGAAATGTGAACAAATGCTAAACCTTGTGTGATTGACTATTAAAAACGTACTCATTTAACAAACTTTGAGAGTCACAGCACCAGGGACAAGTGACACAAAAATTAAGGAAAAAAAAAAAGCTCCCATGTATTCGTGAGTATATATCTGATTCTTCTTATACCATTTAGATCAACAGAGAGGATATTAAGTTAACTAACATTTACTTATATGTATAGTTGAAGCTTTAAGCAAATTCTTTATCCATTTTACATTCAAGATAAATTTGTGCACACACATAATTTGCAATTATTTTAAATTACTATGATAGGAATGTGTGGGGATATCACATATGAGAAAGTGGGACTTCTGATATAAATGAGCTTCTAACAGAGTATATCTGAATCTAGCTTGGCCAAGTGGCTTGATTTCTTCAGTTCTCTGTATTCTTATCACTAAAATGGGAATAGCTATGTAGGCCATCTCAAAAAAATTGTTGTGAGGTCAAATAGAAAAATGCATTCAATCACTGTTATTTTCTCAACTCCCCAAACAGTACTATCCTTGTGATAAGCATTCAGGAAGTGATTTTTTTAAAATAATAATAAATTACTATTTCCCACTCAAGATCTTGGATCCCTCAATGGAAAATGAGATTCTGATCACGTTAAGTGGAAATGTCTGTATCTACCCATGTTGAAGCCTTTATTTTTAGACATTTGGTAAATGTGAAGTGTTATGAAAACAGCAAAGAACTGTTGTAAACATTTGTTCAATCAATAAAGCTTTAAAAGCAAGATTATTAGGATGATAAGGCTATTTCCAGTGATTCAGAATATTAATAAAAGTACACCGCCCCTGCTTTACTTGTTATTGTTGCTTTCTTGGGGAGGAAGGATACATTTTTTTGCCATGGGACCTTCTGCCAGAGGACAGTCCCAGATAGTAAAGCAGGAAGGTTGAGCCCTCTACAGGATTAACAGTAACTAGATTATGGACTTCATAACCATTTTGACTCCCAGGAAGAACTATGGGCTTCCAAGGTGCTGTAAGTGGAAAACAGATATTTGATGGCCTCAGGACAAGGCGTCTTTGAGGTTTCATAAAAATCTCTAGCATAAAAAGTGAAAGACCTTTTTGGCAACATTCAAAAACTTAAATCACTCAAAATCAACACACCGTGACTGATTAGCTGGACTATACCCCCTATTTAACCACTAGGTAGAATTTCATAAAGGTACCTTTTCATTTAAATTTATAATTTTTTTTTGAAATATAGGATCCGGCAAAAATAATCACATCTTTATGAAAGTATTATGTCTAATATCGCAAGAGAGTTATGTGACAATTACTGAATTAACCCATATTGACTAATATGGTCAATGAAACATAATAGTTTTAGACAAAGCAGTTTAAGCTTCCACAGCAATCATGCACATTATTTGTCCATCATTTCATATGTCAAGCCTTGAACAAAGAATATACAGGGAATAGGTATTTCATGTGTGTGTTTGAAAAACCTTTACTGGGATGCTGCCATGTAGTTCAGTCTGACTTTTCTTGCAAAATCGATCTGTTTTATTTTAACACATGCATAAAATACATACCACTGACATTTAAAAATCATGTAAATTCTCAAAAAGGTACGTAAAAATACTCAGTTAAAACAAGAGTTCTGCAAAGGGGCCACTCCCTGAACACTTGAAGTGGCCATAAAAAAAATCCACACTAACAGGACAAATGGATTCCAGCTTGAAGCTATCCCTTGATGTGAATTTTAAGTGCCAGATTAGTCCCAACAAAAGGATTTGCAATGCATACACAGCGTGTCCACTATTTACACATTCGTTTTCAGCTTCTATGTGCTCGGTTCTTCGCCTCCCCACCTCCACCGTCACTGAACTGTTTGCAGCACCTCAAGTAACCAGGTGGTGTCACAGGTTAGTGAGCAAAGATTTCATGTGGGGACTTTCACCTGACTAATCATTCTTATTGGGAACATCATTCCGAGCTCAGTCGAGAGGCTCAGCGGCTTGTTAATGAAATTTAAGGGCTGTCAGCTTGAAAGAGGATGTTAAATCCACTCTCCTCTCCTGAAATTATTATTTTTTTTGTCTGCCCTCCAGTTTCTGCTTTGTGATATGCGCTGGGGGTTGGGTGAGAGGAAGAGGAGGAAGGGACATATGATACAGTGTTTTAATGTTTTATACTTATGCCAGGGTATGAAGCAAAGAGGGTGGTTTAAGAAAACAAATGCTTTGTAAAAACTGCAACATTCACCAGCCCTCTCCCCAAATAAATGGAAAAAGAGCTTTAAGGCATTGAATAATCTCCACCACCTGTGTGAAACATACGCCAGGGGACTGAGAAGGCGAGGGAAGGGAGAAATGATTCCCCAAGCAGAAGAGACCACCAAGTCCGGAATATTGACAGCATCCCCGGCACCGCTGCCTCTGCCTCGCCGCCACTCCCGGGCGCTTTGCACAGCTCCCCTGCACGCGCCCCTCGGTGCTTCAATAAGGGAAGAGCCGGTAGCCGCGGGCACCTAGTTGTTTGCGTCCCCATCCCCCCGCACCCCACTGATAGCAACAAGCAGGAGGCTCTCGGCCAGGACCGCCTCCAGCAGCCTTGGACAGTGCCCTCCCGGCACAGCCGCGTCTCTCCCAGCCCAGCGCCCGGGTCCTCCAGCTACAGAGGTAACCGCTGACCCGAGTCGCTAATTGATAGGAACGTGACCGCACCTCCCCGGCGCAGCACGCCTCCACCCTCCCGCCAGGGCATCCCGGCGCTCCAGACCCTCCAACTTTAGGGGGGGAAAAGCGACACGCCGAACTCTCAAATCACCCCATACAGGGACAGAGACAAGAGGGGTGTCCACTTTACGGTTAGGATACGATCCCTAAAGACCAAAACAAAAAGAGGGTGGCGGGTGCCGACGGACGGAAGAGAGACCAGGAATAGGCAAGATAAAGCTCCTGGTCTCTGCAGACAAAACACATCTAAACCCAACAAATCACTAAAGCCTGCACCTCCTCAGCCCCTCTGAATCATTAATGCCTTTCTGCACCCCGAGCTCGGTTCCACTCAGCAGACTACAGAAGCCTGGTGAACCCGCTACCCAGCTTACTTCCCCAACACACACGCGCGCACACACACACACACACCCCTCTGTCTCATTACAAGACTCAAGAAAGGAAAAAGGAAAAATTCTGCAGGTTTAAAGGTCATTTGCCTACTCAGGGCGCTTTGGCCAGCGCTCGTCCGGGCTGCGGAAGACCGGGCTTGAACCCTGCAAGTGGACGTCTTCTGGAGCGCGGCAGATTCCCACAAGGCGCGTTATCAGGTGCCGAGGGGCCCGATTCCTGCGCCCCGACACCTGTCCCTCCCTCGGTGGCCCGCCCGCCGGGGCACCTTCAGCTTTTACCTCTCTCCCCCCTTCCCCGCGGCTCTCCACCTTGCGCATCCTCTCGCCCGGCACCAGAGCGCACTCCGACGCTCTAACTTCCTGCAGAGTCCATGGATAAGCAAAAGAGAGCCTGGAACTGGGGCGGAGGGAGGGTGGGGAGAGGGAGGCGTGGGAGCCGAGCCCAGGAGGAGAGGCGGGGGGAGCGCGGACCGGAGCCAGCCCTCCCGGGAGGGCCTGGCCGCAGCTGCCAACTCTCACCTGGTCGGTCGGCTGCGCCTGGCTCGCCCTGGCCCCCGGGGTGGGCTGCGGCTCCTGCTTCATGGCTGTCATCGCGGGCGGCCCCCGTTGGCGCTCACTTCCTCACGGGCACTTCAGACTCGGGGACCGTCACTTGGCAGCGATCTCATGTCTCAGGGACCCGTCGCTCTCCGAATTGGCAGAAGGGAAAGCGGCGGCGACCGGGTGGGGGGAGGGGAGCGCTAGGGAGGGGAAGAAGAGCGGCACCAGCCAGGCTCCCCGTCTCAGGATCCCTCCTTCGGTCACCGCAGTCCCTTTGACTCCCCACTCCCCTGCCCCCCACCTCCCCACAGCGCACAGAGCCTCGGAGACCAAACCCTGCCAAGTGGTAAGTAACTGGAGCGACAAGCGGCGGGCTCCCGGAGGCACCTGACCGTGCTGGAGCGACGTCTCGCAGCGCCGGAGCCGCGCGGCTCACATCTACCGCAGTCCGCGCCCCCCGCCGCCCGCCCCGGGGGCTCCCCGCGTGTGCTTCAGCGCGCCAGATGGGGCAGCCGGGTGCCGCGCTCCAGTATCTCCGGAGCAACCACAAGGCAGGAGAGACCCCAGAGCGGCGCACGAGCTCCCCACTCGCGGCCGAGGCTACCCGGTTCCGCGGGCTCCCCTCGCCCCCCCCGCAGGCTCCTGCTAAAACCCGGAGAAGCGGAGCGCGCCCAGGCAAAGCCCTCGGAGCTCCAGCTGCCACTGGGCATGCTCCAGCACCCCAAGAAGGCACGGGGCAGTCAGAGACCAGGGGTTCAGAGCCCCGGCGGAGATGGGCAACATCTGTCGCGCCCGAAGGGTTGTCTCAGATCGTGACCCGAAGCTCTGTACCTCCTGAGCTGGGGCAATGGACACTTTTCAGCCTCCAGCCCAGATTTCCCCCCGCCTCCCAAGCACCGTGGTTAAAGCCAGTGAAATTTCCAAAGGTTGGCTAAAAGCAATAATCACTGAAACCATGCTAATCTGTAAGCACTCACATTTTTTTTCTTTTTTTTCTTGGACACATGTTGCAAAATCTTCAAGTTTGAAGACCTTCCAACCTTCCCTCTGCTCTTCCGTGCAAAGTACGTTTATTAAACACCTCACCTGTGCCAAACACCCCTTAAAGCTAGAAGAGGGTTTCAAGAGAGAAACACAAGGCAAACCTCCCGAATTCCCTGGCTGTGAGGAGCTTATTTTATTTACAGCTGGGGCGCTGGGAGCTTGCTGCCGGGATACCAATGTGGGAGTCAATAGAGCTCTTTAGAAGTTAAATTCGATTCATGTGCGTTTGATAGACCAAGTCCACCAGTTTCATGCACCAGAATGTGGCTTTCCCTGTGGTTCTGGGAAGGACCGTCCCGAAGCAGATGGACCACAAGCTGTCCCCAGGGCTCAGGTGCAGGTGACTGGGGGTTTCTCCTCACATAAAAGCAAGAGTGAGTGAAATACACCCACGTTAATGGGTTCGGCAGAGGGCACAGAGCGTATGGGGTTGGGTCGCACTGAGTTGGGTTTATTGGCTAAAAGACGCCTCCCTGGCTTGTGGGAGCCATTGGGTTCAGGCAAGTACTTCCTACTTCTTAACGGAGATGTTGTTTTAGGGTGGTAGGAGCTGTGCTCATCCCATGGTAGTTTTTAAAACATCAATCCTCATGCTTGCCCTAAACGTTTGCTGTAACCATAGTTCCTTTAAAATATATTGGAAAAAATAGTGTTCACCTGCAGAAAGATAGAATTGGGGTGAAGGGAGATCTTGCTTTTCAAAATTATGCATTTCAGTAGATATTGTGAGTAACCTATTTGTTCAGCTTCAGTAGAAATAACTTTCCTATAAGAAGAATTTTGCTAGTTGTAAGAATATAAAGCAAATATTAAAAACAACTAATAAGGCAGGACGAAGTGACACACTGGGAGGCTGCGGCAGGTGGATTGATTGAGCTCAGGAATTCCAGACTAGTTTGAGCAAGAGTGAGACCTGTCTCTACTGAAAAGAGAAAAACTATCTGAGCATTGTGGCACACACCTGTAATCCCAGCTACTCAGGAGGCTGAGGTAAGAGAATTGCTCAAGCCAGAGAGTTTGAGGTTGCAGTTAGCTGTGATGACATGGCACTCTACTCAGGGTGACAGAGAAAAACTGTCTTAAAAAAAAATAAAACCTATTAAAATAATTATTGGTTGATGTAGCCAGTGAATCTGACAATCAGATTTTCCCTCACATGTATTTTATTTTTTTTTTTTGAGGGAGGAGGATCTGCATTGTTCAGAAAATGTTTCCATCTTTATATTTTGCTATTCTGTTGATTATTTTGATAACTTCGTCCTCCCAATAGGTTTCCATTTTGTACAATCCCCTTGACTCGAAGGATTTTATTTTATGAATGATATTTCTGTTACACAGGATAAGTATACACTAGAAGAGATTATCCTCATTTTATTTAAGATTACTTATTTGATTGAATTCAACTGTTGAACTTACATCCATTTTCAGAATTCAGTATAAAATCTGTAATTATGAATTGAGACATAAATTGTTAATTTTATGTATTATGATCTGTGTGAATTTTCTTTTTAAAGGATGTCTTTTGATTTAAGTATTTGTCTTTTGGGATGGGTTGTTATTTTATCAAGTTAAGGTAATTATTTTCTAGCTGTTGGGCTCTAGGGCAAGGGACTATATAAACCTTTATCACATTTAAACTAATTTTCCCAATTTAATTGCTGTTTTTTTTTTCTTTTGAAATGAGATGCGCTTGAATTACAGTGTAAGATTTTTTTACTTCAGTTCTAACTTTATTTCTTACTACAGAAAAAATTCTAACGTCCAAGAAAATAAAGGAATAACTTACACCCCAGGAGTGACCTTTTGTAGATCTGTTTTGTATGCTTTCTGAAGAATTATCATTAAAGAAAGACATACAAAACATTAATTTACAATCTCGTGCCTAGAGAATTTTGAAACTACTCAAGTAGACATCTCTACTGCAATACAGCTGAGACAGAACTGGAATAGATTGGTTGTCAGCAGACTAGTGTCCTTACACCACCCAGGACAGGGACATGTGAGGAAATAGTGGGGAGATAAGTGAAGTTACTTGGTAAAATTAATGTGTTTAGACTGAGTAAGATCCTGTCTTTCTCTAAATCTTTATGATTATGTATCGACTTTTGGAATCAAAAACTATCCTCTGAGTGATAAATCATTTGTATATGTTTAAAGTTTAGTGATGAAGTCAATTAAGTTCTAAGAAAAATAAAAAGTACATAAAGTTAATTAACACATAGAGGAATCCTGACATCTACCAACTTTACCAAAGCTATCTAGCTATATGTAACTATATGGAGATAATTTTGTCTTCATAATATTTTTAGAATTCAGAAAATTAACATTAAAAATAGATTTACTAAGTATGCTACCTGATATAAAATATATATATTAAGAGAGTTTTGTAGACATTTACAGAATATTTTTGAGTACTTTTTCTCACACAGTATCTTTGATGAGCTAACTCATGAACAAAAATATATTTTATAACACTCATACAGTGATAAAGGAAGTTCCCATAATTTTCATGGAATAAAATTAGACTATCTTAGTAAGACCTATAGAGATCACTTAGAAAAATTTCCTTTATTGTGGATTATAAATGTCTAAACTTTGCAAGATATAGCCACTTTATTGCTGAGATGATTTTCTAGGATTCAGACTCCACCAATGCCTCTGAAATGTTTACTGCCTCAGATCCTAATTTCAGGGCCCGTGTAGACATATTTACAATTCTACATTTTCAATGTATTTATTCAGGCTTCTGAACTCACTCCAGAACTTTCTCACATATGACATTGTGAATTTCTATAATGTCTTTGTTTTCTTGATACCTAATTCTTTTAAAATAATGTGCCAATGTAGTACATCACATTTTACCTAGAAATATTAAGGTAATTGAGAATAGGCTGTGAAGTTTAGATGATAATTGAATTGAAGGTTATCATTATAATGTTGCTGCATCAATAGCAAACAGGTTGTTCCAGAAATACAGAGGGTGCCCAAAACATGTATACACATTTTAAAAAAGAAAAAAAAACGATTAAAATTGTAATACTCAATATATACTGTTAGCAAAAGACGTGTACAAGTCACGTTTGACTTCTGCAACACAAGAGATGCTCAAAGTGGTTACCGTAGTGTCCAGAGACTTCTCACTATGCCAACTAGTGCTTTTGAGCCACCTTGACTGGAGTGTCCACTTATATGGCTGAGCTTGTTGTTTCAATTTCTTCCCTAAGCACCACTAGTGTAGCCAGTTTTCTTTGGCACACAACATCTTTTAAGGTTCCCCATATTCACACCTCCATTCTCACTGTACTTCCACAACATTCTGGAATTTCAAACACCACTTCAAAATGGTCTTGTTCTCCTTAAACAACAAATATGCTTCTGCAATTTACTTTGACCGTCCTGCCTGTCACGTGGTGACACTAGCAGTTATTTGATTAACACCATCTTTTGAGCAAACCTCATTATAGACATAGCTCCCAAAACTCAATTCAACTTGGCAAATTAATACATAGATAGCATCTCTCAAAATACTATGTATACCTTTTTCGGCATCCCCAGTCTACAGGAAATAGGTGCTGTATTCAATCTTCCACATAGGTAGTTGGCACAGTACCGAAGAATCGAAATTTAATCTAACAACCACCAAGTAAAGAATAAATCCTGGCTAACTGCTGATGTGCCCAAAAGACAGAAGTCCCATGATATTCTGTGAAGCAAATTGTGCCCTTAGAGCCAAACTCCTCAGTTCCAGGTAAATCAGATAAGGCAAACAGAATTTGGTCAGCAGCTAGCTGCCTACCCTCTCATTTTGTTCTCCTTTTCTTCTTTCTTCTTCCTGAGGCAAATCTGCAGTGTCATGTAAAGGCCACCTTGATGGGGATTCCCCCAGCTTTAGCCAGCCCTCTACTGAGTGTCTGTAATGAGGAAGACAGAGTTCAGGAGCTACATCTTCAGAGATTTGACCTGAAATGTGCCCAATTAGCTCTTTGCAGACTAAGAAATAGCCGTTGTTCACATCTTTTGCTATCATTTGGTTTCAATTTATAAATCGCCCCTACTTGCCTCAACTGGCCTCTTGAATTCTCCAAAGTGCATATCATGTCCTTGGGAAGAAAACCAGGATGCTGAGCAATCCTCAGAAACAGGCTATATTTTCGAAGCTTTAACCAGCAAACTATAATAGATATTTAAAGGGAGAAAAAAAAGAAATAAAGGCATTACTTATTTAAGTGATATATATTATGTACGTACTACTCATACCATTCTAGGATTCTTTTGTCATTAGCTAAACTTTTTGTCAGTCTCTGTCTATGACAGGAAGACTTTCCTGTTATAAAAATTCATAGCCCAATTATGATCTCTGGTGGAAGCCGACAGAGTTGCAATATCCTAAGAGCCATTCTTGCTGCTCACTGGAGACTTGAAGATATTGACAAGCTGCTCATTCAAGCTGAGGTCTGGCATTGTTGAGTCTCCCTGGTTGTTATATTTACACACCTCACGTCTTCCTTTCACCCACATTCCTTCTGTGACATATCTAAGAGCGTTAAGACAGTAAAATGATGCAGATGGTTTTCCCTGTGTGTGTGATTTCTATCTGTATAGCTAAATCGTAACACCTAGAGGACTCGAGAATGTGGGAAAATTATCTGCTTTTATTATTTTTACCCACTAGATGCTTAACAAAACGCTTGTGTTTATTTATTTTGATTTTTTATTTTAAAGAGTAACCATTTAATATATTGATAATGTTGGCATAGTAAAAAGAAAAATAAAAGACAAAAAGACTTTATATCTTTGAGTTGATACTGGGGTTGTCTTTTTTTTCCCCTGATCTTTACATTTCTTCTGAAATAAAGTTTTCTGAATCAGATTCTGTCTACAAATGACAGAAGGGTCGTTAGATAGAGAAGAGCTTTTAAAAACATTGGCATGACATTTGTCCATTTGAGATAATAAGTCTGCCTTTGATGAATAAATTTCTCTGAATCTGGTATTTTTCATTTTTGTAACCAAGACAAAGATTGTCTAATGATTCGAAATAATCTCCTTCTCTTTGTCCTTGGCAAGTACAATATTACTGAGCCTGCTCTTAAATTTAGACTTTATAGTGTTTACCTGCCTTCTTCCTTATGTAATTTCCAGAACAGCACAAAGCACATTTCCCATATCGGGAATCTTTTGTGAATTAAGAAAAAAAAACTCCCTGTGAGATCTTGACAAATTTTTCGAGGGACAGTAGGAGGTCCATATTTTATAACACTTCCATTATGCTCAATTTATTTTTAAGGAGTTAGTAGCGGAGTCAGACATCACAACGAACTTTCTTCTTGAAAACAAAATATAGTCTAAGATTTGGTGCAATGGCCTTAAAGCACCCACTGACATTAAAGGGGTCCTGGCTTTGTCTCCATCAATTGACTTTCTACCACTGGGAATTATGTTTCTTCCATTTTCAAAGGAAACTTAAGGCTGAATCCTTGTGTTCTCTGCCAGTTACTTTCACCACATGGAGTTGTCTGTTTAGATTACACAAATAATAATTTCAGGATATCATGGGATGCAACTTATATTGAAATAAGACACATTAAACTACATTTCTTGTTACTAAACATCATTTAATTTTATTTGTTTCGTTAGCTTGCTAGTGAGGTAGGTCCCTTCTCATATCCGTCTCTCTGTCGGGCACCTATCTATAGCTGTTTAAAAGAATAACGTTTTTAAGTCTCTCAGTTTCTATCCTGTAATATTTACTAATGTCACGTATCTTCACCCAAGTCAAAGAAAGGATACAAAGAGCAGTAGGAAGAGACAAGGAGCAATGAGAGGAAGAAAGGAGAATGAGAAGGAAAGCCAAGGAAATACATTCTGAAGATGTTAAGAATATTCGGGTGTATGAAGTCTCAGCTTTTTATTAGTGTCCTCATAAGGATCATCAAATACCATAAATCCTAGTGGTGAGTAACACTGCTCCCACCATTGATTATATTCTGTGCATGTGCATAATTTTAGAATACATAGTCCACATTATAACTTTCTCCTTCTTTCATTAGTGGTTTATATTTGACATTCTCACTTAATTTCAAACATAACTTTTCTTGTAATACTTAATCATTTGTTGCACTTGACAATTAGATAGTAAGCATAAGTGGAAGAGGTGGAGAGAGTCTATAACAAACATGACAGTTCACACCACTCTGTCACTAAAATATACCCTTTGGTTAGCTGTTTTATTACTTCAGCATTAATTACATGAGTGTTTAACTTGGTTGATAGGACATCAAAAGCTTCCCAGGACTGATGAGCTCTCCTCTTCAGTGGTCACCTACTCTTCTGCACAGAGAAGCCAGCCATGTACTTTTCTGTTTTCCTGAATGGAACTAATCTAGGAGAACCCAACTTACCTTTCAGTCTTTCCCAATGCAAGTTGACAGGTATTTCCTTTATTAACTCTTCCTGTACTGTACATCTCACCACACAATTTTTTCCTTTATTTTGTATTAGCTTATTCAGCAGACTGATGTCCCAAGTGACATGTCATGTTTTGTACTGAATTATAAATTCTTGGAGGAGATAACACCTGTTTGGGACTGGGGTTAGTTTGTGTGTGTGCAGGGGATGGCGGAGATATCAGTCTCTTTGCCTAAGGACGTCTTAGAGGAAACAGTCATTGAAAATAAAATTATCCCCCCACGCCCTCACGATAAAGCTGTCAGAGCCTCCTAGAAACTTGCTTTCTTTTTTTGGCTTGCTTTATGGAACAGGATTACCCAGGAAAAATTTATTTTCTCTGGCCTACGGAAGAAATGAAATATTGGTTCACCTACTTAAAATAATAGGGCAACTCAGTCTCACCCAGTGTGACGGGAGGGAAAGACAGGCAAGTATCTTTATGAAACTTAGGAAGAGCTTAGAGAATAACTGTATCATGCCATAGCAAAGTTGATATTCAAAGCAAGGACTTTAAGCAAAGTAAAATCAGGCTTTACATGCTTCCATTTAATGGGTTCTTTTGGGACGGTAGACTATAGTGATACCAACATGGGTTAAGGTAAATAAAAATTTTCTATCAGAACCCAAAGTACAACTTTGGATCAAAGTCAAAATTGTTGTACAATTGTTGTACCCTATACAACAATTCTAGCTAACAAAGCAACTTTACAAATCCTTAAATACCAGAAGCCACACATCATGGTTACCCTTTGGTATCTCTGCAGGAGGAGGTAGAAGGAAACAGTGGGCAAATGACTGAGCTAGAAATTTCCACTATCCAAGGAGGCAACCTCAAAATAGTTAATGAATATTCACTCAACAGCACCCTGGCCCAATGTAAGAACACCCAGTGGAATTAAGAGAGCTTTAGTGCATTCTGAGAGTGAGTGAAAGGAACCCTGCAGGGAGGACAGTTCCCATTGTTCTCCCACATTTTTGCATTTCTTATTAGTGAGAAAGCCCCTTTTGTGCCAGCATATCTTTCTTTTTTTTTTTTATAATTTTATTGAATCATAATTGTGTACATTGGTGCAATCATAGGGCAAAATTCATATACATTCAGAAATATTTTGATCGTACTGTTACAGATAGCCTTCATGGCATTTTCTTGATCACTATATAAAGACATTGATACTCTAAATTTACTAAGTTTCACCAGTACCGTGCTAAGATGCACCATAGGTGTGATCCCACTAATTGCCCTCCCTCCACCCATACTCTCCCCTCCCTTCCCCTCCTTTTCCCCTTTCCCTGTATTCCTGTGCTATAATTGGGTTTTAGCCTTCATATGAAAGCTAAGTCGTGGAAGAAGCCCAAATGCCCATCAACCCACAAATGGATTAATAAATTGTGGTACATGTATACCATGGAATACTATGCAGCCTTAAAGAAAGATGGAGACTTTACCTCTTTTGTGTTTACATGGATGGAGCTGGAA
>CAUYON010005988.1:0-15537 GCA_963573935.1 Arctocebus calabarensis | reverse complement strand
AAAAAAATAGCCGGGCGCTGTGGCGGGCGCCTGTAGTCCCAGCTACTAGGGAGGCTGAGGCAAGAGAATCGCTTAAGCCCAAGAGCTGGAGGTTGCTGTGAGCAGTGTGAGGCCACGGCACTCTACCCAGGGCGATAAAGTGAGACTCTGTCTCTAAAAAAAAAAAAAAAAAAAAAACTATGGTGCCTGAAAATTGAAAATTCCATCTCTCATCTTCAAGAATCCCTAACTTTCCTCTCTAAAGCAGTGCTCCAAAACAGGCAAAGGCTAGACCTACTGTTCCTTCAGCAAAAAAGTTTTGCGCAGCCTTGAAAAAAAAAATGCTATTTTTACACTAATCACTCAAGAGTAGGTAAGCAGTCAATAGAATTAGGTCTGCATTAAAAAAAAAAACAAAACTCGAACAAAACAATCCCAAAGCTAGTATAAATCTACGTTCAACAAATCCCCCTAGCTCACAACCTTAATTTCAACTATAGTAAGTCCACTTGTAATCCTATTACTGTTATTAACTCTCAGTCCCTACGTAATTAACAAGTTACTGGCCCTCATCCGAGCCAAAATCAATGCTGTCCAAATAACAGTTTTACAAGCACAGTATACTCCCCTCAGCTCTGAATTCACTAGCGATGGCATAGAACTAAGGCCCGTAAGTCCTGCTGAAGACCCATGATTAGATCTTCCATGCACCTTGCTGTGTTGTCATCTGCTGTCACTGTGACAAAAAAATGAAAGAAACAAGCTGATTCCATTTTATTAAAACTAACTCATTTTGTCCCACAGCCTTTCACTAATTCTACTTTGTCCCACAGCCTTCAATTTGCGGCTGCATACCAAAAGTCGATTTGCAGCTGCATACCAAAGGTGATAGGCAACCTGCTTCCTTCCCCAACCCCGGCTCCAGTATGTCCTCCCCGAACGATAAATGGCACCCACCCTCGGCCTCAATAGTAGTTAATCTTTCCCCAGGCTAATTAGCCCAGAACAGACATTGTCCAGTCCCCTAAGCCCCTATCAGCTCTCCCCAACAGTTCGCCCAACACCCCCTCCCTTTGTTCCTTTCTATACCCTTAAAACTGCTTTCCCCTAGGCTGTCAAGGCTTCTCTGCTCTCCTGCTGTGTCAAGAACAGAAAAGTCCTAGCCCGTGCTAGCTAATAAACTACCTCTTGCTCTTGCATCAGACTTAGTCAATAGGTGATTTATAAAAAAGACCCCACAACTTAGGCACAACAACTTCACTTAGGAGGTGGCATCAGCAACCATATGTAAGTCCCAGGCATGTCATGCAGACTGAAGTAATGCCCAGTGCTACTGCAGAGATGAGTTACTGAAACGTGCATTAAATAAAATGAAAACAGAGGTAGAACTTCAGCAGGTTGGGATGAGCATTACTAAAGGAGCAGAGAGATTGCTGAGCTGAGTAAAAGCATAGCAAGGCTGGAGGACAGGAAGGAAATGGGCTTGACTGCTGCACAGCCAGCACTGAGTGACAGTGACAGCAGATGACAATACAGCAAGGTGAAGGCAGGGGTGGAGGGTCTTGCCCAGCTCTCCTAGTAGGCTGGGCTTCAACCTGGAGGCAGCTGAGCACCACCAGAGAGTGTTCTGAGGGCAAATGTTTTAGAAGGAGCTCTCAGGGTGATTTGGGGGTCTTAATCCTACATCCTCATGCCAGCCTGACACATCCATGAACCATTCACCAATTGGCACATAAAAGAACTCTCTAACACCCAGTAATATTTGTGGCAGTCATGTGGCCTTTCCACAGTCTGAAAGTTCTGTCCTACTGAGACAGCATCTTCCATGGGCCCTGCAGCAGGGGGAAGTTAGTTAGATTTAATGAATGGCAGTCTTAAAAACACCACTGTTATTCTACAAAATTCCATTTCAGTTAAAAATTTAAAAAAATAAAATCAATAAAAACACCACTCTGGCAAATAGTAGCAGGACTAATCTGAAAGGTTTTTTTGTTTTGTTTCTTTGCTAAAAAGCAAGTAGATTTGGGTGTTGTTTCCTTTTCCCCATGTTCTATGCTAATTGCTATGCTAAGAACAAGTTTCCTGACTGTTCTTCAGGTCTCTTTGGATATGTGTAGCTATGCTGCTTCCGTTTCTACGAAAGCTATCAGAGGGGAAGCTCAGAACACCCTACAAAGGCAAAGGTCATTTTTTTCCCCCTAGAAAGACCATGTTAATTTAGAACCTTTCTCTTTCAGCTGAGGGGCGTTCAGGTAAGAAATGTATTTCTGTGACAAAGCCTTTGCAGACGGTGCAGTCTCATGAAGCCCTGGTATAGAAACTCACCTGGGTTGTTTAGAGATTGTCCTTTACACACTTTAGCAGACAGGCTTGATCTCAAAGTCCAGTAGAAATCAGCCTTATCTGAGGTGTATAACTCAGCCAGAATTCTGATATGAAGAATTTTATCTCATGGCTGAAAGCAGTGGTTCATGCATAAAATCCTAGCACTCTGGGAGGCTGAGGTGGGTGGATCGCTTGAGCTCAGGAGTTTGAGACTAGCCTATGCAGGAGGGACACCCTGTTTCTACTAAAAATGCAAAAATTAGCTGGGCATGATGTAGTTCCAGCTACTCTGGAGGCTGAAGCAAGAGGATAGCTTGAGCCCAAGAGTTTGAGGTTGCTGTGAGCTATGATGCCAGGGCTCTCTAACCTGAACAACAGAGCAAGAATCTGTCCCCCAAGAAGAAAAATTAGATCTCCTTAAGACAAAACTGCAATCATTTAGACTCCAAGAAGAGAGTACAGGTTTCCTAAATCTAAGTAGCACCACAGTTCATGCCATAGCTGCGTTTCCTTTTCTTGACACAGCAGCAATTCCTTTTATTGTACCGAGAAAACCATACAAAATCATTTGGCTGCTTGAGCATAGGCCTTTGATGATTTGAAAGCTAATTTAGCAGAGAGGGAAATACCTGGGATGCTTCTGACCGTAAAAATGATTCTGTTGCCAGTCTCAGATGCCTTCAGGTACAGATTTAGGACCCGTGTAAGCAAAAGGAAAAAAAAAACACATTTCCCAGCTTTTCTTAGTGGAAAACTAGCTCTCAGCGACAAGCACATCAGGTCTCCTTTAACAAATGGCCTTTCTCTCACCCTCCCCAATCGCATCATGTTGTCCAGAGAGTAAGGGGCTTCTTCTTTTTTGTTTTTCTTGAGACAGTCTCACTATGTCACCCTAGGTAGAGTGTTGTGGTGTCATAATTCATAGGAATCTCAAACTCTTGGGCTCAAGCAATTCCTCTTGCCTCACCCTCCCAAATAGATGGGACTACAGGTGCCTGCCACAACACTCTGCTATTTTTTGATTGGAGTTTTGTCATTGTTGTTTAGCAGACCCAGGCCAGGCTGGAACCCTCCAGCCTTGGTGTATGTGGCTGGTGCCCTACTCACTGAGCTACGGGCGCCAAGCCAGTAAGGGCTTCTTGACACAGGGAGAGATGTAACCATAAAAAGCAGTATCGTTTTATTTATAAACCCAGACATTGGTAAATTTATGAGCAGATGCCCCAACCTTGAAGAGAATGAAACGCCTGGAGAACTTGTCAAACTACAAGACTCTCCCCCCATCACTGAGAAATTCTTCATTAAGGGAAAATTCTGTCATGTTAGCAGGTAATTGTTTTGGATCAGTGGAAACGTGAGCATTGAAATTCTTGTAGAATATCCCTCTAGTGCTTTATAAAAATTACTCTCTAAAACAAAACTCCCCTCTTTTTTTTAATTCTCCTAAAATTTTTGGACCTTTATATCATGTGTGTGTGCATCTGTCTGTGTGTATGTGTGCCAATGCTGAAACAATGAATACCCCAGCACCCCAACTGTGGTCTTGAAATGTCATCTCTCATTAAAAGAAACCTGGAGTTAGGCTCAGCGCCTGTGGCTCAATGGGCTAAGGCACCAGCCACGTGCACCTGAGCTGGCGGGTTCAAATCCAGCCCGGGCCCGCCAAACAACAATGACGGCTGCAACCAAAAAAATGGCCGGGCATTGTAGCGGGTGCCTGTAGTCCCAGCTACTTGGGAGGCTGAGGCAAGAGACTCGCTTGAGCCCAGGAGTTGGAGGTTACTGTGAGCTGTGATGCCACAGCACTCTACCCAGGGTGACAGCTTGAGGCTCTGTCTCAAAAAAAAAAAAAGAAAGAAACATGGAGTTTTTAGAGAAATGACAGACTCCAGGACTGAACGGAAAGTATACAAAATAACCCTGGGACATCTGTGCCAGATAGCAAAGAAGCCATCAAAGACTACCAAGATCGTATCAAAACGACTTAGAAACAAAGTTGAAGAGGCTCCACATGGGCAGAAATGGGCGAATTTGAACTTCAGAAAAGATAACTGCAGTGGATTAAAACCCTTCTATATGTTTCTATCCATGAGTTCAATTTTATATATATTTTACAATGGGTTACCTTCAGAGAATGACCAATCAATTAACTTGAAAACTGGGTAAAGAGAAGACAGAATCAAGAACTTTTATGTAGAAGCTGTATCGTTGGGTAGCCAAATAGTAGGTGAGGAAAAAACAAAATGATAGAATTTTATTTTATTTTTACAGTTTTTGGCCGAGGCTGAGTTTGGACCCGCCACCTCCGGCATATGGGGCCAGCACCCCACTCCTTTGAGCCACAGGCACCACCCAAAATGATAGAATTTTAATTTCTCCAATTTGCAATCCTCAGAGAATCAATATACAAAACTGTTGAACATCAATATATAAAACTGTTGAACTGTTGCTGTATATATATATTATCTTATATATATAAGAAAACCAAGTATCAGCCAGGTACAGTGGCTCACGCCTGTAATCCTAGCACTTTGGGAGGCTGAAGTGGGTGGATCACCTGAGCTCATGAGTTTGAGACCAGCCAGAGCCAGAGCAGGCATTGTGGCAGGCACCTGTAGTCCCAGCTACTGGGGAGGCTGTGGCAAGGGGATCACTTGAGCCCAAGAGTTTGAGGTTGCTATGAGCTATAACACCACAGCACGCTACTGAGGGTGACAAACAGAAACGCTGTCTCAAAATAAATAAATAAATAAATACATAAATAAATAAATAAAATTTAAGACACTTGACAGAAAAAACTGGGCAAAACTAAACTTGCATTCCAGGGATACACATTAGGAAACATGATATAATAACATCGTTCTAGGAAATCCAGGACAGTGGTTGCTTATAGGGCCTGGGAAGGTGCTGTGGCTGGGAAAATTCTATTTCTCTTTTTTCTTGTTCTTTTTATTTTTCTATTTTTTTTTCTGTCTCTGCTGTTTGAATCAGAATCTTTTTCTCTTTTTCTGCCTTTTAATAAATTCTATTCTACTCATTTGTTTTAAAAACACTTAACAAAGAAGCATAAATAGCAAGTTCAGATGGCATGTTATACATACAATGTCATTTTTTTTTTTTAGAGACAGAGTCTCACTTTGTTGCCCTGGGTAGAGTGTTGTGCCATCACAGCTCACAGCAACCTCCAGCTCTTGGGCTTAGGTGATTCTCTTGCCTCAGACTCCCAAGTAGCTGGGACTACAGGCGCCCACCACAACACCTGGCTCTCTTTTTGTTGCAGTTTGGCTGGGGCTGGGTTTGAATCCGCCACCCTCAGTATATGGGGCCAGCACCCTACTCACTGAGTCACAGGTGCTGCCATACAATGTCATTTTTTTTTTAAAGCCCAAAAGTCAATTTCTTGACCTCAGTTGTGGTTTCAAGGGTACATGTACTAACCTTATAATAATACCTTAAACTATTTATTTTTTTTCCAACATTTTCTGTACTCATGTTTTCTTGGGCTTTTTTTTTTTTTAACAATAAAAAGGTGAAAATTAAAGAAGTATAAAACACAAAAAGCACAGAACTTCCAGGGACCCTTTAAGGAAGAAAATGAGTAGATTCTGAGGAACCACAGAATCCTCGTTCTACAAGGAACAATAAAAACCATGAGAATATTATAAATCCCCATCAAGTGCTAATCCCTTTAGTTATTCATTGTAAAAGCCCATAAAATAGAAAGGATTTGGGCATCTTTCTCAGAAAGAAAGATTGTATTATCCCATTCATTCATTCATGCTTTATTAGGATCACCTGAGCACTGTTTTGTATCAGATTCTGCCAGGTTCTGGGGCTATAATAATGGGTAAGACTCCAGGTCGGGCGGTGCCTGTGGCTCAGTGGGTAGGGCACCAGCCCCATATACCGAGGGTGGCAGGTTCCAACCCACCCCGGCCAAACTGCAACAACAACAAAATAGCCGGGTGTTGTGGCGGGCGCCTGTAGTCCCAGCTACTTGGGAGGTTGCAGCAAGTGAATCACCCAGGCCCAGGAGTTGGAGGTTGCTGTGATCTGTGACACTACAGCACTCTACTGAGGGCAATAAAGAGAGACTCTGTCTCTTTAAAAAAAAAAAAAAATTCGATCGGCACCTGTGGATCAACACAGTAAGGCACTAGCCCCATATGCCAGACGTGGCGGGTTCAAACCCAGCCTGGCCAAAAACTGCAAAAAAAAAATTCATTTAGGGTGGTGCCTGTGGCTCAAAGAAGTAGGGTGCCAGCCCCATATCCAAAAACTGCAAAAAAGAAAAAAAGAGAGATTTATGATGGGTAAGATTCAGTCCCCAGCCCCAAGGAGCCTACAGTCAATCTTTGGGAAAATGGAACCCCAAGAGGTAGAACAAGGATGAACAATCAAAAGAACATAAGAGCCAAAATCTCTGAGGATTTACAGATTCTAAAAGGGGTTGGGTTGGGTGTGGGGGGCTAACTCAAAGGTTTTAGCCAAAACAGATGCTCAGATCTACAGATCTGACACCAGGAAACATGTTTAATAAATTACTAACATAGTCCTCATTTGATCTACTATATGTAGAACAATTTCCCACTCCTCAGTGATTTCATTTTAAAATCATGTCAGTTGATCCAGGAGAACTACGCATAGGGTCTCAGGAGCCTTTTGAGGTTTGCATTCAGAAGTTGGATAGTGGGTTTGTGGGTGTGCACTTTATTACTACATAAGTTTGTAGTTGTAACTTTCATACTTGTAACTTTCATACATATTACATGTATCCTTTTCTATTTTCAAACATTACACAATCTAAAATCTAATAAAAATAGCAGTTGAAAAATATAATTAATGTGATAGGGTAAAATTTGAAAGTCAACCCCTTCCCAAATCAACTAACTTGCTTAGCACAAGTCACTACAGTCAAAAGAAAAAATATAAAGTTTTGAAGACCATGAAAAAAACCATGAGGAGCTACTTCCCTGCCCTTAAATATGACGAATATAGAAATACTAACAGAATAATAATGCTAATATTAAAAACATTACTATTAATTCAAAGCATACTATTGTTATTAATTCAAAGCATAAGAACAGCCCTTTACAAAGCACATGCTAAAACTCTCATTTGATTTTCACAGAAATCCTACATGGGAAACATGACAAACTCCACTGAAAAGGACACCCAGGCTCCCTCAGAAGGCTCATCCAAAGAAGGCAGTGAACAGATAATAGCCACTCTGCCATTGTTTACTGATTCTGCATTTCCTTGTTGTGCTGTGAACACTGTTTCATCATGAAAGACAGTGGATGCCAAAAGCAGTTGGCATTTACTGCCTGGTTACCATACCAAATATTGGCCTTATGCTAATGCTTCACACACAATATTTCATCTAATCCTCCCAACAGGTTTGGTTTTTTGTTTGTTTGTTTGTTGAGACAAAGTCTCACTTTGTTGCCCTGGGTAGAGTGCCGTGGTATCATAGCCCACAACACCCTCAAGCTCTTGGGCTCAAGTGATTCTCTTACCTCAGCCTCCCAGGTAGCTGTGACTACAGGTGTCCACCATAACACCCAGCTATTTTTAGAGGCAGGGTCTCACTCTTGCTCAGGCTAGTCTTGAACTCCTGAGCTCAGACAGCCCACCCAGCTCAGCCTCCTAGAGCACTAGGATTTACAGGCATGAGCCGCTGTGCTCAGCCTCTCCCAACAGCTTTAAAAGGAAGTAGTATGACTGTCCATAGCTCAATCCATGAGACAAAAGAGACTTAATCACTTGCCCCATACATGGGGTTAAGAATCAAGAGTCGGGACTAGAATCCAGGCCCATTCAACACTAAAATTGCAAAAGTTCCTAACTTTGCATGACATTGATGACACTGTCCACTGTCTCCCACAAAATAAACTTCCCTGAAAACCCTTCTCAGCATCATCCCAGTCACTGATTAAGGCAGTGCACACATAGACCCCACTCTGTATATCTCACTCACCATTGGGGTTCTGGGAATCAAGTTTCTCTTAAGGAAGATAATGTCCTTTAAGATCTCTGCATCAATCTCTTGTGACAGTTCGTAGAGCAGCTTTCTAAGAAATAAACCCAAAATGATAAATAAAGCTTCATGTTTGCAGAGGACGCTGCAATAAATCAAGAGCTTTCATAAATGCTTTCTGTCATTTGAATAGTCAACTCTGTAAGTAGACAATTTTTTTTTTTTTTGAGACAGAGCCTCAAGCTGTCACCCTGGGCAGAGTGCTGTGGCATCACAACTCACAGCAACCTCCAACTCTTGGGCTCAAGCGAGTCTCCTGGCTCCACCTCCCAAGTAGGTGGGACTACAGGTGCCTGCCACAACGCCTGGCTATTTTTTTGTTGCAGCCATCATTGTTGTTTGGTGGGCCCAGGCTGGATTCGAACCAGCCAGCTCAGATGTATGTGGCTGGCGCCTTAGCTGCTTGAGCCACAGGCACCAAGCCAAAGTAAGTAAACAATTATTAACCCCATTTTATAGATTCAAAAATGAAAACTTTGAGCTTCTAAGTGACTCATTTAAATTAAGATGATGGCCAGGTGTCTCATAACTGTAATCCCAGTACTCAGGGAAGCCAAGGTGGAAGGACTGCGTGAGTCCAGGAATTTAAGACCAGTCTAGGCAACATAGCAAGACCTTGTCTTTGCAAGTATATATATATAGTTTTAATTAGCCAAGCATGATGGCACATGCCTATAGTACCAGAGACTCGGGAGGCTAAGTGGGAAGATCACTGGAGCCCAGGAGCTCTAGGCTGCAGTGAGCTATGATCAAGCCACTGCACTCAAGCCTGAGCAACAGAGTGAGACTCTGCCTCCAAAAATACATAAATAAATAAATAAGTAAATAAAGGTAACACAAAAAGAAGTAGAGGCAGGTCTTCTGATTCCAAGCCTAGTGCTATTTTTGATCACACTAGGGGGGCATGAAACACAATTGCGGCATGCCCCTTCATCTCCTGGCTCCATTACAGAAATTCAGGCTTACTTGGCTCACCACCCATAGCACAGTGGTTAGGGCACCCGCCACATGCACTAAGGCTGGCAGGTTCAAACCCAGCCTGGGCCAGCTAAACAACAATGACAACTGCAGCAAAAAATAGCCAGGCATTGTGGCGGGCAACTGTAGTCCCAGGTACTTGGGAGGCTGAGCAAAAGAATTGCTTAAGCCCAAGAATTAGAGGTTTCTGTGAGCTGTGACGTCACGGCACTCTAGTGAGGGCAACAGAGTGAGTTTTTTTGCTCTCTCAAAAAAAAAAAAAAATTCCAGCTTACTTGACAGGCCCACAGTTGATAGAACCTGATGCCAACCCTTGTACAGTCTGTCACATACTGAAAAAGGAAGCAAGCCAACCCAAATTCTGGATACTCATTTACCCAGAAGCAGAAAAATTGAATAGGCCAGGCATGGTGGTTCAAGCCTATAATCCTAGCACTCTAGGAGACCAAGGCAGGTGGATTACTTGAGTTCAGGTACTTAAAACTGGCCTGAGCAAGAGCGAGACCCCTATCTCCACTAAAAATACAAAAATTAGCTGGGCATTGTGGCAGGCACCTGTAGTCCCAGCTACTTGGGAGGCTGAGGCAAGTGGATCTCTTAAGCCCAGGAGTTTGAGGTTGCTGTGAGGTAAGATGACACCACAGTACTCTACTCAGGACAACAGTGTTTTTCTCAAAAAAAAACATAACTGAATATTTCGTTCACATATTAGACACCCCCTGTATGCAGAGACTATCCCTCAAATGTTTACCCAGCAGAAAGGAAATACAGATTTCTGGAATTCATCATTCCATTCACTGACCGAGGGCAGCTCAGATTCTGGGTGCCAGTTCCAGGTCTAATAATTCCAGCCACAAAACAACCTTTAGGCTCCTCCTTGTGAGGTTCTCTGATGTGAACAATACATCAGTGGACAATTTAAAACACTGTCATCTAAGGTATAACTCATGATAAGCCTGAAACCTAAATTGTCTTTGTGTTTCTACTAAAAAAATGTAAAAATCAGGTGAGGTGTGGTTACTGTAATCCCAGCACTCTGGGAGGCTGAGCTGATGGATCTCCTGAGCTCAGGAGTTCAAGAACAGCCTGAGCTAGAGCGAAACCCTCTCTCTAAAAATAGCTGGGCGTTGTGCTGGCCACCTGTAGTCCCAGCTACTCGGGAGGCTGAGGCAAGAGTATTGCTTGAGCCCAAGAGTTTGAGGTTGCTGTGAGCTATGATGCCACAGCACTCTACCCAGAGTGACAGAGTGAGACTCTGTCTCAAAAGAATTAAAAAAGTATAAAAATCTATAACTAGATAGGGCATACATGACATCCCTCTGTACCCTAGAAAAAACATGTCCTTTTTCATCTTGCTTATTTAACTCCAAGTATGCATTACTCTCTTCTGGGGAATCTCTGAAAAGATCTGCCTGCAAGTACAGAGCCTGGTGACCAGGAAAAATGTGGGCTCTGTCACATTGAGGGGGGCTTCAGTGCTAAGTGTGAAGCAAAACAAAGAGAAGCCAACTCCAGGCTTCTGCAGCGCTGAAGCTTTGCTGACCTCCCAACTCTCATCTTATCAGCATCTGAGGCTAAGAAATCTCTTGGTTTATAATCCAAGGAGGAAAATAAGAAAAAGATCTTTGTTTTTTTTTTTTTTTTTTTTGAGACGGCGTCTCATTCTGTCACCCTGGGGTTCAGTGCTATGGCATCATAGCTCACAGTGACCTCAAACTCCTGCCTCACCCTCCTGAGTAGCTAGGACTATTAATTTTATTGTGTTTTATATTTTATTTTATTCTATTGAGACAGAATCTCACTATGTCACCCTTGGTAGAGTACCGTGGCATCACAGCTCACAGCAACCTCAAATTCTTGGGCTTAAGCAATTCTCTTGCCTCAGCCTCCCAAGTAGCTGGGGCTATAGGTGCTCAGCATAATGCCCAGCTATGTTTTTTTGCAGTTATTTTTGTTTAGCAGGCCTAGGCTGGGTTCAAACCCGCCAGCCTTAGTGTATGTGGCCAGCGCTGTAAACAATGTGCTATGGGCACCAAGCCAATTTTTCTATTTTTAGAAGAGAAGAGGTCTTGCTCTTGATAAGGCTGGTCTCAAACTTCTAAGCTCCAGCAATCCGCCCACCCCAGCCTCCCAAAGTGCTGAGATTACAGGTGTGTGCCACTGCTCCTGGCCAAGAAAAAGATCTTAATTTCGGCTTCCTTTCAAAGCCCAGTGGCCAGAACGAACATGGGACGTCTTCATCACAGACCCATCCTCACCTAAATAGAGAGATCTTCCTTTGGGTGGGCAGCAGGTTCTTCACTTGCTCTTTGGTGTAGCTGAGGTGCTTCAGCAGTGATTGCCGCCGGATGATATAAAGGAGTTCCGCAAGGAGGAAAGGGTCTTCCTCACTCAGTAGCTCTTGTGCTAAGAGCTGATCAAAGATATCAGAGGCTGAGCTGGACTTCTCTAACTTCTTGAGAGAGACAAAGTCTTGGCAGAGAAACTTCAGGTTCTCCACATCATTGACCCCCAGGTTTGAATCAATAGTCAGAAGCCTCTCTCGAAAGTCCACTAAACAGTTTTTATCTGAACTAGAACCCAGACATTGACCTTGAGATGCCATGGCCATTCTGAAAGAGAAAGAGAGGTAGGGCAGGGCATTAGAGAGAGAGGACACACAGCACCCCGATTTCCCCGGCCCTTCCCAATCCCTGCCTCCTCTATTCCAGGCATTAGACTTTCCTAGAAGTGCTAAAAAATAAAAAGCACTATGAGACTTCTTCAGAAGCCAATAGTCCAGAAAACTCCATCCCAATGCTTGGAAGTTACCTTTTATTTATTTATTATTATTACTATTTATTTATTTATTTTTTGAGGCAGAAGTCTTCCTTTGTCACCTTGGGTAGAGTGCCATGGCATCACAGCTCACAGCAAACTCAAACTCTAGGGCTCAAGTGATTCTCTTGCCTCAGCCTCCCAAGTAGCTGGGATTACAGGCGCCGGCCACAATGGCCGCTATTTTTAGAGATGGGGTCTTGCTGTTGCTCAGGCTGGTCTTGAACTCCTGAGTTCAGGCACTCCGCCCACCTTGGCCTCCCAGAGTGCTATGAGTACAGGCAAGAGCGACTGTGCCTGGCCGGAAGTTACCTTTTAGAAGGTTTGGAGGAAATTTTTATTAGAACTCTGATTTCTCCTAAATCCAAATGTCACTGATAGGGATTAGTCAAGAGAGAAGAAGACAGTACAATTTTTCTCAGACCTGGAACCCTGATTGGAATTCTCAAAGCCAAAATTCATGCCTACCAAACGGCAGAAATAGCAGTTGGGTCTGTTCTTTACGTTAGAAAAACATAGCATTCCGGGGAAGTTAATCCTTCTGAAGACAACAAGGTTCTGTAACAGTGAAAGGGAAGCTTAACACAACTAGCTCCATTTTGCCTCTGGCTGCCTGCAGCAATGTCCTTTAGGTTAAAATCTTCTGCTTAGCTCCGCCCATAAACTAGAAGAAAGATGATAACTGTGTCTTTCCCAAAACTCACTCCTGGGAAGAAAAGAAAAGTATACACACAAGTAACAACGCTATGCTGTAAGATTTTTAGAGGCGTCTGACCTTCATCCTCCAAAGTTAACTAAACATGAGCAAAGAAGTTTTATAACCTCCTCAGACCGTTGCTGACACCCAGAGGTCTGCAGTCCTTTTTTACCTCTTGCACCCCACCCCGCCTTCCCCTTCCCTTAAGACAAAAAGGAGTCTGAAGTTCATGCTAACTTAAGGTGGTGCTTTGGCACATTTGTCCCACATCCTCTTAGTTTGCTGGCTTTCCCTATAAAAGTCACTTTTCTTGACCTTCTCCCTCCTCTTACTAGCTATCCTAAAGCAGATGGTATGAGCTCGACCTCAATTTCAGTCCCATGAAAGATGTTTCTTATAGTCTTAAGACTGCTCCCCCCATAGTAGAGCAGGCCTTTATCTCACAGCAGAGGAAGCCCTAACCATAGACCCAGAAGGAAAGGGTGGTCTCAGACGAGAATTGCTCAAATCGGTGTAGGAAGTTACAAACCATGTTAAGTTAATGTTTCTACCTGACCATTTCATAAACTACAGCGTTCTCTACACCAAATGTCATTCTAATCAAAGGAGCAATGCGTTGGTAAAATTTTCCTTATAATATTTCTTTTATAAGGACTTGAGGTATATATTTATTATGCAGGACTTGGCTGTTTTTAGAAACAGGAAAATACTTTCTAAAAGAAAGAACACATAATGAAAATCAAAACCTCAATAACAAAGAGTGGTTATATTGAGGTAATATAACTATAGATATTACAGACCAAGCATGGTGCCCCACATCTATAAACCCTCCACTTTGGGAGTCTGAGGCAGGCAGACTGCTTGAGCTCAGGAATTTGAGGTTGCTGCAGTGAACTCAGATCATGTTACTGCACTCCAGCCTGGGCAACAGAGCAGACTACTCTGTATTATAATTGAAAGTTTAAAAAAAAATTGCATAGGCTCAGCACCTGTAACTCAGCAGCCAGGGCACCAGCCACATAGCCCGGGGCTGGCAGTTTAAACTCTGCCCAGGCCTGCTAAAACAACAATGACAACTACAACAAAAAAGTAGCTGGGCATTGTGACGGATGCCTGCAGTCCCAAATACTTGAGAGGCTGAGGCAAGAGAATCGCTTAAGCCCAAGACTTTGAGGTTACTGTGAGCTGTGACTCCATGACACTCTACCAAGGGTGACATAGTGAGATTCTGTCTCAAAAAACAAGTCTGTTGGGCAGAACCTGTGGCTCAGTGAGTAGGGCTCTGGCCCCATATACCAAGGGTGGTGGGTTTGAACCCAGCCCCAGCCAAAACTGCAACAACAACAGCAATAACAACAACAAAAATAGCCAGGCTTTGTGGCAGGGCTTATTGTCCCAGCTACTTGGGAGGCTGAGGCAAGAGAATCGGAGGTTGCTTTGAGCTGTGACACCATAGCACTCTACTGAGGGCAAAAAAGTGAGACTCTGTCTCAAAAAAAAAAAAAATTGTTTAAATAAAGAAAGAAAATAAAAATATTAAAAAGTTTATCAATAATGCAAATTTTCTTCTGGGTTCCCATCTGAGTTTCTCAAATTTTATACAATGAGCATATATTACTTTTGTTGTTAGACAAAAGAAAATTTTAAAATGCCATCTTTTAATGGTCATCCAACCATTCCCTATGAGAAGGGAACCAGTCTTCCCTGCTAATACCCCCAAGATCAAACGAATGGTGTCTTGGCCATATCTTCCCATTCTACTTGCCTTGTGGTTTTTTAAAGATTCTATCTTCCGGCTACCGGGAGTCTCTGTGGGCTAGCGTATTTCTGCTGGTAAAAGGCTATGTCGAAGTCTTCCTGGTTTTTCATTAACTTTTGTTTTCTCTGGCATGGCAAAGAAATCCAGGCAAGCATTGCCTGGATTTAGAGACAATGGTTAGAAAATTGAAACAGCAGTTTTCACCAGTTTCTGAGACAGAGCAGAGTAAAAGATCGGAGCAGGGGGGAGATGGTGGGAGTGTTACATACCTTCAGATCAAGTTTCGCCAATCCTCTGGAGGTAAGTTGTGCTCGAGGAAATGCTTGAAAACCAAGATTTATAGAAGTTAGAATCCTTTTGCGCGGGAAGAGAACTCAACTTACTCGCCGTTTGGGAGAACACTGAATCTCCTGGTCTGAGTAGCTTGATGTTAATTTCCTGCTGGCGTCACCAGCGGCCGGTCTGCCTTTTTCCCTCCCCTTTCCCACAGTAAAGATAACCCTGACAAACAGCGTCTCCTAAAGGTGAATTTACCACTTTCTTTTCTCACTGTAGAGCTCACAGTTTCCCAGGTCAAGCCAAAGGCTCCCAGAAATGGGAAGGCACTAAGTGCTCCAGGCTTTCCCTTGGGTCTCCAGGGACTTGGTAGGTCGAAAGGGGAAATTCTATTTTCCTAACCCTTTCTTTTCCCAACTCACTTCACCTTTCAAAGAAAACAAAAAAGCTCATGAAATAGTAGTTGGGGCTCGGCGCCTGTGGCTCAGCGGGCTAAAGCGCCAGCCACGTACACCTGAGCTGGCAGGTTCGAATCCAGCCTGGGCCCGCCAAACAACAATGATGGCTGCAACCAAAAAAAAATGGCCGGGCGTTGTGGCGGGCGCCTGTGGTCCCAGCTACATGGGAGGCGGAGGCAAGAGACTCGCTTGAGCCCAGGAATTGGAG